>JAKIJQ010000451.1:0-53541 GCA_023373905.1 Rhizoglyphus robini | reverse complement strand
ATCAGTGCCGTAATCTCTATATTGGCCGATACCGTATGTATCGGCTATTTGATTGAACAAGCTTATCTCGGCCATGGAAATAGGTTAGATTCATCATATTTCCATTGCCGCAACCATATGTATCGGCTGTTTGACTGAACAAACTTATCTCGGCCATGGAAATAGGTTAGATTCATCCTATTTCCATTGCCGCAACTGTCCATATCGGTGCCGCAACTGTCCATATCGGTGCCGCAACTGTCCATATCGGTGCCGCAACTATCCATATCAGTGCCGCAACTGTCAATATCAGTGCCGCAACTGTCCATATCAGTGCCGCAACTCTATATTGGCCGATACCGTATGTATCGGCTATTTGATTGAACAAGCTTATCTCGGCCATGGAAATAGGTTAGATTCATCCTATTTCCATTGCCGCAACCATATGTATCGGCTGTTTGACTGAACAAACTTATCTCGGCCATGGAAATAGGTTAGATTCATCCTATTTCCATTTCCGCAACTGTCCATATCGGTGCCGCAACTGTCCATATCGGTGCCGCAACTGTCCATATCGGTGCCGCAACTATCCATATCAGTGACGCAACCGTCCATATCAGTGCCGCAACTGTCCATATTCTTTGCCGCAACTGTCCATGTCGGTGCCGCAACTGTCCATATCGGGTGCCGCAACTGTCCATATCGGTGCCGCAACTATCCATATCAGTACCGAAACTGTCCATATCGGTGCCGCAACTGGTCCATATCGGTGCCGCAACTGTCCATATCGGTGACGCAATTGTCCATATCGGGGCCGCAACCATCCATATCAGTGCCGCAACTGTCCATATCGGGCCGCAACCGTCCATATCGGTGCCGCAACTATCCATATCAGTGCCGCAACTGTCAATATCAGTGCCGCAACTGTCCATATCAGTGCCGCAACTTCTATATTGGCCGATACCGTATGTATCGGCTATTTGATTGAACAAGCTTATCTCGGCCATGGAAATAGGTTAGATTCATCCTATTTCCATTGCCGCAACCATATGTATCGGCTGTTTGACTGAACAAACTTATCTCGGCCATGGAAATAGGGTTAGATTCATCCTATTTCCATTGCCGCAACTGTCCATATCGGTGCCGCAACTGTCCATATCGGTGCCGCAACTATCCATATCAGTGCCGCAACTTCTATATTGGCCGATACCGTATGTATCGGCTATTTGAATGAACAAGTTTATCTCGGCCATGGAAATAGGTTAGATTCATCCTATTTCCATTGCCGCAACCATATGTATCGGCTGTTTGACTGAACAAACTTATCTCGGCCATGGAAATAGGTTAGATTCATCCTGTTTCCATTTCCGCAACTGTCCATATCGGTGCCGCAACTGTCCATATCGGTGCCGCAACTGTCCATATCGGTGCCGCAACTATCCATATCAGTGCCGCAACTGTCAATATCAGTGCCGCAACTGTCCATATCAGTGCCGCAACTCTATATTGGCCGATACCGTATGTATCGGCTATTTGATTGAACAAGCTTTATCTCGGCCATGGAAATAGGTTAGATTCATCCTATTTCCATTGCCGCAACCATATGTATCGGCTGTTTGACTGAACAAACTTATCCCGGCCATGGAAATAGGTTAGATTCATCCTATTTCCATTTCCGCAACTGTCCATATCGGTGCCGCAACTGTCCATATCGGTGCCGCAACTGTCCATATCGGTGCCGCAACTATCCATATCAGTGACGCAACTGTCCATATCAGTGCCGCAACTGTCCATATTCTTTGCCGCAACTGTCAATATCAGTGCCGCAACTATCCATAACAGTGACGCAACTGTCAATATCAGTGCCGCAAATGTCCATATCAGTGCCGCAAATCATCCTCAGAATGATAGTCAAAAAAGTATCAGTACGAGGATAACTGTTCGTTTGAGTGCCGCAACTGTCCATATCGGTGCCGCAACTATCCATATCAGTGCCGAAACTGTCCATATCGGTGACGCAACTGTCCATGTCGGTGCCGCAACTGTCCATATCGGTGCCGCAACTGTCCATATCAGTGCCGCAAACTGTCCATATCGGTGCCGCAACTGTCCATATCGGTGCCGCAACTGTCCATATCGGTGCCGCAACCTTGTCCATATCGGTCCCCCCTCTTCCTCAAAACCACATCTTCCCCCCCGCAACGTCCATACGGTGCCGCAACCGTCCATATCAGTGCCGCAACTGTCCATATCGGGCCGCAACCGTCCATATCGGTGCCGCAACTATCCATATCAGTGCCGCAACTGTCAATATCAGTGCCGCAACTGTCCATATCGGTGCCGCAACTGTCTATATTGGCCGATACCGTATGTATCGGCTATTTGATTAAACAGCGTTTATCTCGGCCATGGAAATAGGTTAGATTCATCCTATTTCCATTGCCGCAACCGTATGTATCGGCTGTTTGACTGAACAAACTTATCTCGGCCATGGAAATAGGTTAGATTCATCCTATTTCCATTGCCCGCAACTGTCCATATCGGTGCCGCAACTGTCCATATCGGTGCCGCAACTATCCATATCAGTGCCGCAACTCTATATTGGCCGATACCGTATGTATCGGCTATTTGAATGAACAAGACTTATCTCGGCCATGGAAATAGGTTAGATTCATCCTATTTCCATTTCCGCACCTGTCCATATCGGTGCCGCAACTGTCCATATCGGTGCCGCAACTGTCCATATCGGTGCCGCAACTATCCATATCAGTGCCGCAACTGTCAATATCAGTGCCGTAACTGTCCATATCAGTGCCGCAACTCTATATTGGCCGATACCGTATATATCGGCTATTTGATTGAACAAGTTTATCTCGGCCATGGAAATAGGTTAGATTCATCCCTATTTCCATTGCCGCAACCATATGTATCGGCTGTTTGACTGAACAAACTTATCTCGGCCATGGAAATAGGTTAGATTCATCCTATTTCCATTTCCGCAACTGTCCATATCGGTGCCGCAACTGTCCATATCGGTGCCGCAACTGTCCATATCGGTGCCGCAACTATCCATATCAGTGACGCAACTGTCCATATCGGTGCCGCAACTGTCCATATCAGTGCCGCAACTGTCCATATTCTTTGCCGCAACTGTCAATATCAGTGCCGCAACTATCCATAACAGTGACGCAACTGTCAATATCAGTGCCGCAAATGTCCATATCAGTGCCGCAAATCATCCTCAGAATGATAGTCAAAAAAGTATCAGTACGAGAATAAAAGTTCGTTTGAGTGCTGCAACTGTCCATATCGGTGCCGCAACTATCCATATCAGTGCCGAAACTGTCCATATCGGTGACGCAACTGTCCATGTCGGTGCCGCAACTGTCCATATCGGTGACGCAATTGTCCAGTATCGGGGCCGCAACTAGTCCATATCAGTGCCGCAACTGTCCATATCAGTGCCGCAACTCATCCTCGGACTGATACTCAAAAGTATCAGTACGAGGATAACTGTTCGTATGAGTGCCTCAACTGTCCATATCGGTGCCGCAACTGTCCATATCGGTGCCGCAACTATCCCTATCAGTGCCGCAACTGTCCATATCAGTGCCGCAACTTCTATATTGGCCGATACCGTATGTATCGGCTATTTGATTGAACAAGCTTTATCTCGGCCATGGAAATAGGTTAGATTCATCCTATTTCCATTGCCGTAACCATATGTATCGGCTGTTTGACTGAACAAACTTATCTCGGCCATGGAAATAGGTTAGATTCATCCTATTTCCATTTCCGCAACTGTCCATATCGGTGCCGCAACTGTCCATATCGGTGCCGCAACTGTCCATATCGGTGCCGCAACTATCCATATCAGTGACGCACTGTCCATATCGGTGCCGCAACTGTCCATATCAGTGCCGCAACTGTCCATATTCTTTGCCGCAACCGTCAATATCAGTGCCGCAACTATCCATAACAGTGACGCAACTGTCAATATCAGTGCCGCAAATGTCCATATCAGTGCCGCAAATCATCCTCAGAATGATAGTCAAAAAAGTATCAGTACGAGGATAACTGTTCGTATGAGTGCCGCAACTGTCCATATCGGTGCCGCAACTATCCATATCAGTGCCGAAACTGTCCATATCGGTGACGCAACTGTCCATGTCGGTGCCGCAACTGTCCATATCGGTGCCGCAACTATCCATATCAGTACCGAAACTGTCCATATCGGTGCCGCAACCGTCCATATCGGTGCCGCAACTGTCCATATCGGTGACGCAATTGTCCATATCGGGGCCGCAACCATCCATATCAGTGCCGCAACTGTCCATATCGGGCCGCAACCGTCCATATCGGTGCCGCAACTATCCATATCAGTGCCGCAACTGTCAATATCAGTGCCGCAACTGTCCATATCAGTGCCGCAACTTCTATATTGGCCGATACCGTATGTATCGGCTATTTGATTGAACAAGTTTATCTCGGCCATGGAAATAGGTTAGATTCATCCTATTTCCATTGCCGCAACCATATGTATCGGCTGTTTGACTGAACAAACTTATCTCGGCCATGGAAATAGGTTAGATTCATCCTATTTCCATTGCCGCAACTGTCCATATCGGTGCCGCAACTGTCCATATCGGTGCCGCAACTATCCATATCAGTGCCGCAACTTCTATATTGGCCGATACCGTATGTATCGGCTATTTGAATGAACAGTGTTTATCTCGGCCATGGAAATAGGTTAGATTCATCCTATTTCCATTGCCGCAACCATTGTATCGGCTGTTTGACTGAACAAACTTATCTCGGCCATGGAAATAGGTTAGATTCATCCTATTTCCATTTCCGCAACTGTCCATATCGGTGCCGCAACTGTCCATATCGGTGCCGCAACTGTCCATATCGGTGCCGCAACTGTCCATATCGGTGCCGCAACTGTCCATATCAGTGCCGCAACTGTCCATATCAGTGCCGCAACTTCTATATTGGCCGATACCGTATGTATCGGCTATTTGATTGAACAAGCTTATCTCGGCCATGGAAATAGGGTTAGATTCATCCCATTTCCATTGCCGCAACCATATGTATCGGCTGTTTGACTGAACAAACTTATCTCGGCCATGGAAATAGGTTAGATTCATCCTATTTCCATTTCCGCAACTGTCCATATCGGTGCCGCAACTGTCCATATCGGTGCCGCAACTGTCCATATCGGTGCCGCAACTATCCATATCAGTGACGCAACTGTCCATATCAGTGCCGCAACTGTCCATATTCTTTGCCGCAACTGTCAATATCAGTGCCGCAACTATCCATAACAGTGACGCAACTGTCAATATCAGTGCCGCAAATGTCCATATCAGTGCCGCAAATCATCCTCAGAATGATAGTCAAAAAAGTATCAGTACGAGGATAACTGTTCGTATGAGTGCCGCAACTGTCCATATCGGTGCCGCAACTATCCATATCAGTGCCGAAACTGTCCATATCGGTGACGCAACTGTCCATGTCGGTGCCGCAACTGTCCATATCGGTGCCGCAACTATCCATATCAGTACCGAAACTGTCCATATCGGTGCCGCAACTGTCCATATCGGTGCCGCAACTGTCCATATCGGTGACGCAATTGTCCATATCGGGGCCGCAACCATCCATATCAGTGCCGCAACTGTCCATATCGGGCCGCAACCGTCCATATCGGTGCCGCAACTATCCATATCAGTGCCGCAACTGTCAATATCAGTGCCGCAACTGTCCATATCAGTGCCGCAACTTATATTGGCCGATACCGTATGTATCGGCTATTTGATTGAACAAAGCTTATCTCGGCCATGGAAATAGGTTAGATTCATCCTATTTCCATTGCCGCAACCATATGTATCGGCTGTTTGACTGAACAAACTTATCTCGGCCATGGAAATAGGTTAGATTCATCCTATTTCCATTGCCGCAACTGTCCATATCGGTGCCGCAACTGTCCATATCGGTGCCGCAACTATCCATATCAGTGCCGCAACTTCCTTATTTTTTTTAATTGTTTTGTTGGAGTTGTGATAGGAAGAGATTTTTTTTTTTTTTCCTTTTTTTTTTCCTTTTTTTTTTTTTTTTTTTTTTTTTTTTTTTTTTTTTTTTTTTTTTTTTTTTTTTTTTTTTTTTTTTTTTTTTTTTTTTTTTTTTTTTTTTTTTTTTTTTTTTTTTTCCCCCTTCTTTCTTCCCTTTTCCCTCTTTCTCTTCCTCCTCTTTCCCTTTTCTCCCCCTTTTTTTTCTTTTTTTTTTCTTTTCCTTTTTTTCTCTTCCTTTTTTTTTTTTTTTTTTTTTTTTTTAGAAAATTGGAGGAGGGATGTTTTTTATATTGGCCGATACCGTATGTATCGGCTATTTGAATGAACAAAGTTTATCTCGGCCATGGAAATAGGTTAGATTCATCCTATTTCCATTGCCGCAACCATATGTATCGGCTGTTTGACTGAACAAACTTATCTCGGCCATGGAAATAGGTTAGATTCATCCTATTTCCATTTCCGCAACTGTCCATATCGGTGCCGCAACTGTCCATATCGGTGCCGCAACTGTCCATATCGGTGCCGCAACTATCCATATCAGTGCCGCAACTGTCAATATCAGTGCCGCAACTGTCCATATCAGTGCCGCAACTTCTATATTGGCCGATACCGTATGTATCGGCTATTTGATTGAACAAGCTTATCTCGGCCATGGAAATAGGTTAGATTCATCCTATTTCCATTGCCGCAACCATATGTATCGGCTGTTTGACTGAACAAACTTATCTCGGCCATGGAAATAGGTTAGATTCATCCTATTTCCATTTCCGCAACTGTCCATATCGGTGCCGCAACTGTCCATATCGGTGCCGCAACTGTCCATATCGGTGCCGCAACTATCCATATCAGTGACGCAACTGTCCATATCGGTGCCGCAACTGTCCATATCAGTGCCGCAACTGTCCATATTCTTTGCCGCAACTGTCAATATCAGTGCCGCAACTATCCATAACAGTGACGCAACTGTCAATATCAGTGCCGCAAATGTCCATATCAGTGCCGCAAATCATCCTCAGAATGATAGTCAAAAAAGTATCAGTACGAGAATAAATGTTCGTTTGAGTGCTGCAACTGTCCATATCGGTGCCGCAACTATCCATATCAGTGCCGAAACTGTCCATATCGGTGACGCAACTGTCCATGTCGGTGCCGCAACTGTCCATATCGGTGACGCAATTGTCCATATCGGGGCCGCAACTGTCCATATCGGTGCCGCAACTGTCCATATCAGTGCCGCAACTCATCCTCGGACCGATACCCAAAAGTATCAGTACGAGGATAACTGTTCGTATGAGTGCCTCAACTGTCCATATCGGTGCCGCAACTGTCCATATCGGTGCCGAAACTGTCCATATCAGTGCCGAAACTGTCCATATCGGTGCCGCAACTGTCCATATCGGTGCCGCAACTGTCCATATCGGTGACGCAATTGTCCATATCGGGCCGCAACCGTCCATATCGGTGCCGCAACTATCCATATCAGTGCCGCAACTGTCAATATCAGTGCCGCAACTGTCCATATCGGTGCCGCAACTATCCATATCAGTGCCGCAACTGTCCATATCGGTGCCGAAACTGTCCATATCGGTGCCGCAACTGTCCATATCGGTGCCGCAACTGTCCATATCGGTGACGCAATTGTCCATATCGGGGCCGCAACTATCCATATCAGTGCCGCAACTGTCCATATCAGTGCCGCAACTCTATATTGGCCGATACCGTATGTATCGGCTATTTGATTGAACAAGCTTATCTCGGCCATGGAAATAGGTTAGATTTATCCTATTTCCATTTCCGCAACTGTCCATATCAGTGCCGCAACTGTCCATATCGGTGCCGCAACTGTCCATATCAGTGCCGCAACTATCCATATCAGTGCCGCAACTGTCCATATCAGTGCCGCAACTGTCCATATCAGTGCCGCAACTCTATATTGGCCGATACCGTATGTATCGGCTATTTGATTGAACAAGCTTATCTCGGCCATGGAAATAGGTTAGATTCATCCTATTTCCATTGCCGCAACCATATGTATCGGCTGTTTGACTGAACAAACTAATCTCGCAAATCGAAATAGGTTAGATTCATCCTATTTCCATTGCCGCAACTGTCCATATCGGTGCCGCAACTGTCCATATCGGTGCCGCAACTGTCCATATCAGTGCCGCAACTATCCATATCAGTGCCGCAACTGTCCATATCAGTGCCGCAACTGTCCATATCAGTGCCGCAACTGTCCATATCAGTGCCGCAACTGCCCATATCAGTGCCGCAACTATCCATATCGGTGCCGCAAATGTCCATATCGGTGCCGCAAGTATCCATATCAGTGCCGCAACTCATGCTCGGACTGAAACTCAAAAAAGTATCAGTACGAGGATAACTGTTCGTATGAGTGCCTCAACTGTCCATATCAGTGCCGCAACTATCCATATCAGTGCCGCAACTGTCCATATCGGTGCCGCAACTGTCCATATCGGTGCCGCAACTGTCCATATCGGTGCCGCAAGTGTCCATATCGGTGCCGCAACTATCCATATCGGTGCCGCAACTATCCATATCAGTGCCGCAACTCATGCTCGGACTGAAACTCAAAAAAGTATCAGTACGAGGATAACTGTTCGTATGAGTGCCTCAACTGTCCATATCAGTACCGCAACTGTCCATATCAGTGCCGCAACTCTATATTGGCCGATACCGTATGTATCGGCTATTTGATTGAACAAGCTTATCTCGGCCATGGAAATAGGTTAGATTCATCCTATTTCCATTGCCGCAACCATATGAATCGGCTGTTTGACTGAACAAACTTGTCTCGGCCATGGAAATAGGTTAGATTCATCCTATTTCCATTGCCGCAACTGTCCATATCAGTGCCGCAACTGTCCATATCAGTGCCGCAACTGTCCATATCAGTGCCGCAACTGTCCATATCAGTGCCGCAACTGTCCATATCAGTGCCGCAACTGTCCATATCAGTGCCGCAACTCTATATTGGCCGATACCGTATGTATCGGCTATTTGATTGAACAAGCTTATCTCGGCCATGGAAATAGGTTAGATTCATCCTATTTCCATTGCCGCAACCATATGTATCGGCTGTTTGACTGAACAAACTTATCTCGGCCATGGAAATAGGTTAGATTCATCCTATTTCCATTGCTGGTGCATGGTGCCGCAACTGTCCATATCGGTGCCGCAACTGTCCATATCAGTGCCGCAACGGTCCATATCAGTGCCGCAACTGTCCATATCAGTGCCGCAACTGTCCATATTCTTTGCCGCAACTGTCAATATCAGTGCCGCAACTATCCATAACAGTGACGCAACTGTCAATATCAGTGCCGCAAATGTCCATATCAGTGCCGCAAATCATCCTCAGAATGATAGTCAAAAAGTATCAGTACGAGGATAACTGTTCGTATGAGTGCCGCAACTGTCCATATCGGTGCCGCAACTATCCATATCAGTGCCGAAACTGTCCATATCGGTGACGCAACTGTCCATGTCGGTGCCGCAACTGTCCATATCGGTGCCGCAACTATCCATATCAGTACCGAAACTGTCCATATCGGTGCCGCAACTGTCCATATCGGTGCCGCAACTGTCCATATCGGTGACGCAATTGTCCATATCGGGGCCGCAACCATCCATATCAGTGCCGCAACTGTCCATATCGGGCCGCAACCGTCCATATCGGTGCCGCAACTATCCATATCAGTGCCGCAACTGTCAATATCAGTGCCGCAACTGTCCATATCAGTGCCGCAACTCTATATTGGCCGATACCGTATGTATCGGCTATTTGATTGAACAAGCTTATCTCGGCCATGGAAATAGGTTAGATTCATCCTATTTCCATTGCCGCAACCATATGTATCGGCTGTTTGACTGAACAAACTTATCTCGGCCATGGAAATAGGTTAGATTCATCCTATTTCCATTGCCGCAACTGTCCATATCGGTGCCGCAACTGTCCATATCGGTGCCGCAACTATCCATATCAGTGCCGCAACTCTATATTGGCCGATACCGTATGTATCGGCTATTTGAATGAACAAGTTTATCTCGGCCATGGAAATAGGTTAGATTCATCCTATTTCCATTGCCGCAACCATATGTATCGGCTGTTTGACTGAACAAACTTATCTCGGCCATGGAAATAGGTTAGATTCATCCTATTTCCATTTCCGCAACTGTCCATATCGGTGCCGCAACTGTCCATATCGGTGCCGCAACTGTCCATATCGGTGCCGCAACTATCCATATCAGTGCCGCAACTGTCAATATCAGTGCCGCAACTGTCTATATCAGTGCCGCAACTTCTATATTGGCCGATACCGTATGTATCGGCTATTTGATTGAACAAAGCTTATCTCGGCCATGGAAATAGGTTAGATTCATCCTATTTCCATTGCCGCAACCATATGTATCGGCTGTTTGACTGAACAAACTTATCTCGGCCATGGAAATAGGTTAGATTCATCCTATTTCCATTTCCGCAACTGTCCATATCGGTGCCGCAACTGTCCATATCGGTGCCGCAACTGTCCATATCGGTGCCGCAACTATCCATATCAGTGACGCAACTGTCCATATCGGTGCCGCAACTGTCCATATCAGTGCCGCAACTGTCCATATTCTTTGCCGCAACTGTCAATATCAGTGCCGCAACTATCCATAACAGTGACGCAACTGTCAATATCAGTGCCGCAAATGTCCATATCAGTGCCGCAAATCATCCTCAGAATGATAGTCAAAAAAGTATCAGTACGAGAATAAATGTTCGTTTGAGTGCTGCAACTGTCCATATCGGTGCCGCAACTATCCATATCAGTGCCGAAACTGTCCATATCGGTGACGCAACTGTCCATGTCGGTGCCGCAACTGTCCATATCGGTGACGCAATTGTCCATATCGGGGCCGCAACTATCCATATCAGTGCCGCAACTGTCCATATCAGTGCCGCAACTCATCCTCGGACTGATACTCAAAAAAGTATCAGTACGAGGATAACTGTTCGTATGAGTGCCTCAACTGTCCATATCGGTGCCGCAACTGTCCATATCGGTGCCGAAACTGTCCATATCAGTGCCGAAACTGTCCATATCGGTGCCGCAACTGTCCATATCGGTGCCGCAACTGTCCATATCGGTGACGCAATTGTCCATATCGGGCCGCAACCGTCCATATCGGTGCCGCAACTATCCATATCAGTGCCGCAACTGTCAATATCAGTGCCGCAACTGTCCATATCGGTGCCGCAACTATCCATATCAGTGCCGCAACTGTCCATATCGGTGCCGAAACTGTCCATATCGGTGCCGCAACTGTCCATATCGGTGCCGCAACTGTCCATATCGGTGACGCAATTGTCCATATCGGGGCCGCAACTATCCATATCAGTGCCGCAACTGTCCATATCAGTGCCGCAACTCTATATTGGCCGATACCGTATGTATCGGCTATTTGATTGAACAAGCTTATCTCGGCCATGGAAATAGGTTAGATTTATCCTATTTCCATTTCCGCAACTGTCCATATCGGTGCCGCAACTGTCCATATCGGTGCCGCAACTGTCCATATCGGTGCCGCAACTATCCATATCAGTGCCGCAACTGTCAATATCAGTGCCGCAACTGTCCATATCAGTGCCGCAACTCTATATTGGCCGATACCGTATGTATCGGCTATTTGATTGAACAAGCTTATCTCGGCCATGGAAATAGGTTAGATTCATCCTATTTCCATTGCCGCAACCATATGTATCGGCTGTTTGACTGAACAAACTTATCTCGGCCATGGAAATAGGTTAGATTCATCCTATTTCCATTTCCGCAACTGTCCATATCGGTGCCGCAACTGTCCATATCGGTGCCGCAACTGTCCATATCGGTGCCGCAACTATCCATATCAGTGACGCAACTGTCCATATCGGTGCCGCAACTGTCCATATCAGTGCCGCAACTGTCCATATTCTTTGCCGCAACTGTCAATATCAGTGCCGCAACTATCCATAACAGTGACGCAACTGTCAATATCAGTGCCGCAAATGTCCATATCAGTGCCGCAAATCATCCTCAGAATGATAGTCAAAAAAGTATCAGTACGAGAATAAATGTTCGTTTGAGTGCTGCAACTGTCCATATCGGTGCCGCAACTATCCATATCAGTGCCGAAACTGTCCATATCGGTGACGCAACTGTCCATGTCGGTGCCGCAACTGTCCATATCGGTGACGCAATTGTCCATATCGGGGCCGCAACTATCCATATCAGTGCCGCAACTGTCCATATCAGTGCCGCAACTCATCCTCGGACTGATACTCAAAAAAGTATCAGTACGAGGATAACTGTTCGTATGAGTGCCTCAACTGTCCATATCGGTGCCGCAACTGTCCATATCGGTGCCGCAACTATCCCTATCAGTGCCGCAACTGTCCATATCAGTGCCGCAACTCTATATTGGCCGATACCGTATGTATCGGCTATTTGATTGAACAAGCTTATCTCGGCCATGGAAATAGGTTAGATTCATCCTATTTCCATTGCCGCAACCATATGTATCGGCTGTTTGACTGAACAAACTTATCTCGGCCATGGAAATAGGTTAGATTCATCCTATTTCCATTTCCGCAACTGTCCATATCGGTGCCGCAACTGTCCATATCGGTGCCGCAACTGTCCCATATCGGTGCCGCAACTATCCATATCAGTGACGCAACTGTCCATATCAGTGCCGCAACTGTCCATATTCTTTGCCGCAACTGTCAATATCAGTGCCGCAACTATCCATAACAGTGACGCAACTGTCAATATCAGTGCCGCAAATGTCCATATCAGTGCCGCAAATCATCCTCAGAATGATAGTCAAAAAAGTATCAGTACGAGGATAACTGTTCGTATGAGTGCCGCAACTGTCCATATCGGTGCCGCAACTATCCATATCAGTGCCGAAACTGTCCATATCGGTGACGCAACTGTCCATGTCGGTGCCGCAACTGTCCATATCGGTGCCGCAACTATCCATATCAGTACCGAAACTGTCCATATCGGTGCGGCAACTGTCCATATCGGTGCCGCAACTGTCCATATCGGTGACGCAATTGTCCATATCGGGGCCGCAACCATCCATATCAGTGCCGCAACTGTCCATATCGGGCCGCAACCGTCCATATCGGTGCCGCAACTATCCATATCAGTGCCGCAACTGTCAATATCAGTGCCGCAACTGTCCATATCAGTGCCGCAACTCTATATTGGCCGATACCGTATGTATCGGCTATTTGATTGAACAAGCTTATCTCGGCCATGGAAATAGGTTAGATTCATCCTATTTCCATTGCCGCAACCATATGTATCGGCTGTTTGACTGAACAAACTTATCTCGGCCATGGAAATAGGTTAGATTCATCCTATTTCCATTGCCGCAACTGTCCATATCGGTGCCGCAACTGTCCATATCGGTGCCGCAACTATCCATATCAGTGCCGCAACTCTATATTGGCCGATACCGTATGTATCGGCTATTTGAATGAACAAGTTTATCTCGGCCATGGAAATAGGTTAGATTCATCCTATTTCCATTGCCGCAACCATATGTATCGGCTGTTTGACTGAACAAACTTATCTCGGCCATGGAAATAGGTTAGATTCATCCTATTTCCATTTCCGCAACTGTCCATATCGGTGCCGCAACTGTCCATATCGGTGCCGCAACTGTCCATATCGGTGCCGCAACTATCCATATCAGTGCCGCAACTGTCAATATCAGTGCCGCAACTGTCCATATCAGTGCCGCAACTCTATATTGGCCGATACCGTATGTATCGGCTATTTGATTGAACAAGCTTATCTCGGCCATGGAAATAGGTTAGATTCATCCTATTTCCATTGCCGCAACTGTCCATATCGGTGCCGCAACTGTCCATATCGGTGCCGCAACTGTCCATATCGGTGCCGCAACTATCCATATCAGTGACGCAACTGTCCATATCGGTGCCGCAACTGTCCATATCAGTGCCGCAACTGTCCATATTCTTTGCCGCAACTGTCAATATCAGTGCCGCAACTATCCATAACAGTGACGCAACTGTCAATATCAGTGCCGCAAATGTCCATATCAGTGCCGCAAATCATCCTCAGAATGATAGTCAAAAAAGTATCAGTACGAGAATAAATGTTCGTTTGAGTGCTGCAACTGTCCATATCGGTGCCGCAACTATCCATATCAGTGCCGAAACTGTCCATATCGGTGACGCAACTGTCCATGTCGGTGCCGCAACTGTCCATATCGGTGACGCAATTGTCCATATCGGGGCCGCAACTATCCATATCAGTGCCGCAACTGTCCATATCAGTGCCGCAACTCATCCTCGGACTGATACTCAAAAAGTATCAGTACGAGGATAACTGTTCGTATGAGTGCCTCAACTGTCCATATCGGTGCCGCAACTGTCCATATCGGTGCCGAAACTGTCCATATCAGTGCCGAAACTGTCCATATCGGTGCCGCAACTGTCCATATCGGTGCCGCAACTGTCCATATCGGTGACGCAATTGTCCATATCGGGCCGCAACCGTCCATATCGGTGCCGCAACTATCCATATCAGTGCCGCAACTGTCAATATCAGTGCCGCAACTGTCCATATCGGTGCCGCAACTATCCATATCAGTGCCGCAACTGTCCATATCGGTGCCGAAACTGTCCATATCGGTGCCGCAACTGTCCATATCGGTGCCGCAACTGTCCATATCGGTGACGCAATTGTCCATATCGGGGCCGCAACTATTCATATCAGTGCCGGAACTGTCCATATCGGTGCCGCAACTGTCCATATCGGTGCCGCAACTGTCCATATCGGTGCCGCAACTGTCCATATCGGTGCCGCAACTATCCATATCAGTGCCGCAACTGTCAATATCAGTGCCGCAACTGTCCATATCAGTGCCGCAACTCTATATTGGCCGATACCGTATGTATCGGCTATTTGATTGAACAAGCTTATCTCGGCCATGGAAATAGGTTAGATTCATCCTATTTCCATTGCCGCAACCATATGTATCGGCTGTTTGACTGAACAAACTTATCTCGGCCATGGAAATAGGTTAGATTCATCCTATTTCCATTTCCGCAACTGTCCATATCGGTGCCGCAACTGTCCATATCGGTGCCGCAACTGTCCATATCGGTGCCGCAACTATCCATATCAGTGCCGCAACTGTCCATATCGGTGCCGCAACCGTCCATATCGTTGCCGCAACTATCCATATTCTTTGCCGCAACTGTCAATATCAGTGCCGCAACTATCCATAACAGTGCCGCAACTGTCAATATCTGTGCCGCAACTGTCCATATCAGTGCCGCAACTCATCCTCGGACTGATACTCAAAAAAGTATCAGTACGAGGATAACTGTTCGTATGAGTGCCGCAACTGTCCATATCCGTGCCGCAACTATCCATATCAGTGCTGAAACTGTCCATATCGGTGACGCAACTGTCCATGTCGGTGCCGCAACTGTCCATATCGGTGACGCAATTGTCCATATCGGGGCCGCAACTATCCATATCAGTGCCGCAACTGTCCATATCAGTGCCGTAACTCATCCTCGGACTGATACTCAAAAAGTATCAGTACGAGGATAACTGTTCGTATGAGTGCCTCAACTGTCCATATCGGTGCCGCAACTGTCCATATCGGTGCCCCAACTATCAATATCAGTGCCGAAAGTGTCCATATCGGTGCCGCAACTGTCCATATCGGTGCCGCAACTGTCCATATCGGTGACGCAATTGTCCATATCGGGCCGCAACCGTCCATATCGGTGCCGCAACTATCCATATCAGTGCCGCAACTGTCAATATCAGTGCCGCAACTGTCCATATCGGTGCCGCAACTCATCCTCGGACTGATACTCAAAAAGTATCAGTACGAGGATAACTGTTCGTATGAGTGCCTCAACTGTCCATATCGGTGCCGCAACTGTCCATATCGGTGCCCCAACTATCAATATCAGTGCCGAAAATTTCCATATCGGTGCCGCAACTGTCCATATCGGTGCCGCAACTGTCCATATCGGTGACGCAATTGTCCATATCGGGCCGCAACCGTCCATATCGGTGCCGCAACTATCCATATCAGTGCCGCAACTGTCAATATCAGTGCCGCAACTGTCCATATCGGTGCCGCAACTGTCCATATCGGTGCCGAAACTGTCCATATCGGTGCCGCAACTGTCCATATCGGTGCCGCAACTATCCATATCAGTGCCGCAACTGTCCATAACATTACCGCAACTGTCCATATCGGTGCCGAAACTGTCCATATCAATGCCGCAACTCATCCTCGGACTGATACTCAAAAAAGTATCAGTACGAGGATAACTGTTCGTATGAGTGCCTCAACTGTCCATATCGGTGCCGCAACTGTCCATATCGGTGCCGCAACTATCCATATCAGTGCCGCAACTATCCATATCGGTGCCGCAACTGTCCATATCGGTGACGCAATTGTCCATATCGGGGCCGCAACTATCCATATCAGTGCCGCAACTGTCCATATCAGTGCCGCAACTGTCCATATCGGTGCCGCAACTGTCCATATCGGTGATGCAACTGTCCATATCGGTGCCGCAACTATCCATATCAGTGCCGCAACTATCCATATCGGTGCCGCAACTGTCCATATTGGTGACGCAATTGTCCATATCGGGGCCGCAACTATCCATATCAGTGCCGCAACTGTCCATATCAGTGCCGCAACTGTCCATATCAGTGCCGCAACTGTCCATATCGGTGCCGAAACTGTCCATATCGGTGCCGCAACTGTCCATATCGGTGCCGCAACTGTCCATATCGGTGACGCAACTGTCCATATCGGTGCCGCAACTATCCATATCAGTGCCGCAACTGTCCATATCGGTGCCGCAACTGTCCATATCAGTGCCGCAACTGTCCATATTCTTTGCCGCAACTGTCAATATCAGTGCCGCAACTATCCATAACAGTGACGCAACTGTCAATATCAGTGGCGCAAATGTCCATATCAGTGCCGCAAATCATCCTCAGAATGATAGTCAAAAAAGTATCAGTACGAGGATAACTGTTCGTATGAGTGCTGCAACTGTCCATATCGGTGCCGCAACTGTCCATATCGGTGCCGCAACTATCCATATCAGTGCCGAAACTGTCCATATCGGTGACGCAACTGTCCATGTCGGTGCCGCAACTGTCCATATCGGTGACGCAATTGTCCATATCGGGGCCGCAACTATCCATATCAGTGCCGCAACTCATCCTCGGACTGATACTCAAAAAGTATCAGTACGAGGATAACTGTTCGTATGAGTGCCGCAACTGTCCTTATCAGTGCCGCAACTGTCAATATCAGTGCCGCAACTGTCCATATCGGTGCCGCAACTGTCCATATCGGTGCCGAAACTGTCCATATCGGTGCCGCAACTGTCCATATCGGTGCCGCAACTATCCATATCAGTGCCGAAACTATCCATATCGGTGCCGCAACTGTCCATATCGGTGACGCAATTGTCCATATCGGGCCGCAACCGTCCATATCGGTGCCGCAACTATCCATATCAGTGCCGCAACTGTCAATATCAGTGCCGCAACTGTCCATATCGGTGCCGCAACTCATCCTCGGACTGATACTCAAAAAAGTATCAGTACGAGGATAACTGTTCGTATGAGTGCCTCAACTGTCCATATCGGTGCCGCAACTGTCCATATCGGTGCCGCAACTGTCCATATCGGTGCCCCAACTATCAATATCAGTGCCGAAAATTTCCATATCGGTGCCGCAACTGTCCATATCGGTGCCGCAACTGTCCATATCGGTGACGCAATTGTCCATATCGGGCCGCAACCGTCCATATCGGTGCCGCAACTATCCATATCAGTGCCGCAACTGTCAATATCAGTGCCGCAACTGTCCATATCGGTGCCGCAACTGTCCATATCGGTGCCGAAACTGTCCATATCGGTGCCGCAACTGTCCATATCGGTGCCGCAACTATCCATATCAGTGCCGCAACTGTCCATAACATTACCGCAACTGTCCATATCGGTGCCGAAACTGTCCATATCAATGCCGCAACTCATCCTCGGACTGATACTCAAAAAAGTATCAGTACGAGGATAACTGTTCGTATGAGTGCCTCAACTGTCCATATCGGTGCCGCAACTGTCCATATCGGTGCCGCAACTATCCATATCAGTGCCGCAACTATCCATATCGGTGCCGCAACTGTCCATATCGGTGACGCAATTGTCCATATCGGGGCCGCAACTATCCATATCAGTGCCGCAACTGTCCATATCAGTGCCGCAACTGTCCATATCGGTGCCGCAACTGTCCATATCGGTGATGCAACTGTCCATATCGGTGCCGCAACTATCCATATCAGTGCCGCAACTATCCATATCGGTGCCGCAACTGTCCATATTGGTGACGCAATTGTCCATATCGGGGCCGCAACTATCCATATCAGTGCCGCAACTGTCCATATCAGTGCCGCAACTGTCCATATCAGTGCCGCAACTGTCCATATCGGGCCGCAACCGTCCATATCGGTGCCGCAACTATCCATATCAGTGCCGCAACTGTCAATATCAGTGCCGCAACTGTCCATATCGGTGCCGCAACTCATCCTCGGACTGATACTCAAAAAAGTATCAGTACGAGGATAACTGTTCGTATGAGTGCCTCAACTGTCCATATCGGTGCCGCAACTGTCCATATCGGTGCCGCAACTGTCCATATCGGTGCCCCAACTATCAATATCAGTGCCGAAAATTTCCATATCGGTGCCGCAACTGTCCATATCGGTGCCGCAACTGTCCATATCGGTGACGCAATTGTCCATATCGGGCCGCAACCGTCCATATCGGTGCCGCAACTATCCATATCAGTGCCGCAACTGTCAATATCAGTGCCGCAACTGTCCATATCGGTGCCGCAACTGTCCATATCGGTGCCGAAACTGTCCATATCGGTGCCGCAACTGTCCATATCGGTGCCGCAACTATCCATATCAGTGCCGCAACTGTCCATAACATTACCGCAACTGTCCATATCGGTGCCGAAACTGTCCATATCAATGCCGCAACTCATCCTCGGACTGATACTCAAAAAAGTATCAGTACGAGGATAACTGTTCGTATGAGTGCCTCAACTGTCCATATCGGTGCCGCAACTGTCCATATCGGTGCCGCAACTATCCATATCAGTGCCGCAACTATCCATATCGGTGCCGCAACTGTCCATATCGGTGACGCAATTGTCCATATCGGGGCCGCAACTATCCATATCAGTGCCGCAACTGTCCATATCAGTGCCGCAACTGTCCATATCGGTGCCGCAACTGTCCATATCGGTGATGCAACTGTCCATATCGGTGCCGCAACTATCCATATCAGTGCCGCAACTATCCATATCGGTGCCGCAACTGTCCATATTGGTGACGCAATTGTCCATATCGGGGCCGCAACTATCCATATCAGTGCCGCAACTGTCCATATCAGTGCCGCAACTGTCCATATCAGTGCCGCAACTGTCCATATCGGTGCCGAAACTGTCCATATCGGTGCCGCAACTGTCCATATCGGTGCCGCAACTGTCCATATCGGTGACGCAACTGTCCATATCGGTGCCGCAACTATCCATATCAGTGCCGCAACTGTCCATATCGGTGCCGCAACTGTCCATATCAGTGCCGCAACTGTCCATATTCTTTGCCGCAACTGTCAATATCAGTGCCGCAACTATCCATAACAGTGACGCAACTGTCAATATCAGTGGCGCAAATGTCCATATCAGTGCCGCAAATCATCCTCAGAATGATAGTCAAAAAAGTATCAGTACGAGGATAACTGTTCGTATGAGTGCTGCAACTGTCCATATCGGTGCCGCAACTGTCCATATCGGTGCCGCAACTATCCATATCAGTGCCGAAACTGTCCATATCGGTGACGCAACTGTCCATGTCGGTGCCGCAACTGTCCATATCGGTGACGCAATTGTCCATATCGGGGCCGCAACTATCCATATCAGTGCCGCAACTCATCCTCGGACTGATACTCAAAAAAGTATCAGTACGAGGATAACTGTTCGTATGAGTGCCGCAACTGTCCTTATCAGTGCCGCAACTGTCAATATCAGTGCCGCAACTGTCCATATCGGTGCCGCAACTGTCCATATCGGTGCCGAAACTGTCCATATCGGTGCCGCAACTGTCCATATCGGTGCCGCAACTATCCATATCAGTGCCGAAACTATCCATATCGGTGCCGCAACTGTCCATATCGGTGACGCAATTGTCCATATCGGGGCCGCAACTATCCATATCAGTGCCGCAACTGTCCATATCAGTGCCGCAACTGTCCATATCAGTGCCGAAACTGTCCATATCGGTGCCGCAACTGTCCATATCGGTGCCGCAACTGTCCATATCGGTGACGCAACTGTCCATATCGGTGCCGCAACTATCCATATCAGTGCCGCAACTGTCCATATCGGTGCCGCAACTGTCCATATCGGTGCCGCAACTGTCCATATCGGTGCCGAAACTGTCCATATCGGTGCCGCAACTGTCCATGTCGGTGCCGCAACTGTCCATATCGGTGACGCAATTGTCCATATCGTGGCAGCAACTATCCATATCAGTGCCGCAACTGTCCATATTCTTTGCCGCAACTGTCAATATCAGTGCCGCAACTATCCATAACAGTGACGCAACTGTCAATATCAGTGCCGAAACTGTCCATATCGGTGCCGCAACTGTCCATGTCGGTGCCGCAACTGTCCATATCGGTGACGCAACTGTCCATATCGGTGCCGCAACTATCCATATCAGTGCCGCAACTGTCCATATCGGTGCCGCAACTGTCCATATCAGTGCCGCAACTGTCCATATTCTTTGCCGCAACTGTCAATATCAGTGCCGCAACTATCCATAACAGTGACGCAACTGTCAATATCAGTGCCGCAAATGTCCATATCAGTGCCGCAAATCATCCTCAGAATGATAGTCAAAAAAGTATCAGTACGAGGATAACTGTTCGTATGAGTGCTGCAACTGTCCATATCGGTGCCGCAACTGTCCATATCGGTGCCGCAACTATCCATATCAGTGCCGAAACTGTCCATATCGGTGACGCAACTGTCCATGTCGGTGCCGCAACTGTCCATATCGGTGACGCAATTGTCCATATCGGGGCCGCAACTATCCATATCAGTGCCGCAACTGTCCATATCAGTGCCGCAACTGTCCATATCAGTGCCGCAACTGTCCATATCGGTGCCGAAACTGTCCATATCGGTGCCGCAACTGTCCATATCGGTGCCGCAACTGTCCATATCGGTGACGCAACTGTCCATATCAGTGCCGCAACTGTCCATATCGGTGCCGAAACTGTCCATATCGGTGCCGCAACTGTCCATATCGGTGACGCAACTGTCCATATTCTTTGCCGCAACTGTCAATATCAGTGCCGCAACTATCCATAACAGTGACGCAACTGTCAATATCAGTGCCGCAAATGTCCATATCAGTGCCGCAAATCATCCTCCCTGGATCATGGCCGATGGCAAATCATCCTCAGAATGATAGTCAAAAAAGTATCAGTACGAGAATAAATGTTCGTTTGAGTGCTGCAACTGTCCATATCGGTGCCGCAACTATCCATATCAGTGCCGAAACTGTCCATATCGGTGACGCAACTGTCCATGTCGGTGCCGCAACTGTCCATATCGGTGACGCAATTGTCCATATCGGGGCCGCAACTATCCATATCAGTGCCGCAACTGTCCATATCAGTGCCGCAACTCATCCTCGGACTGATACTCAAAAAAGTATCAGTACGAGGATAACTGTTCGTATGAGTGCCTCAACTGTCCATATCGGTGCCGCAACTGTCCATATCGGTGCCGAAACTGTCCATATCAGTGCCGAAACTGTCCATATCGGTGCCGCAACTGTCCATATCGGTGCCGCAACTGTCCATATCGGTGACGCAATTGTCCATATCGGGCCGCAACCGTCCATATCGGTGCCGCAACTATCCATATCAGTGCCGCAACTGTCAATATCAGTGCCGCAACTGTCCATATCGGTGCCGCAACTGTCCATATCGGTGCCAACACTGTCCATATCGGTGCCGCAACTGTCCATATCGGTGCCGCAACTATCCATATCAGTGCCGCAACTGTCCATATCGGTGCCGAAACTGTCCATATCGGTGCCGCAACTGTCCATATCGGTGACGCAATTGTCCATATCGGGGCCGCAACTATCCATATCAGTGCCGCAACTGTCCATATCAGTGCCGCAACTCTATATTGGCCGATACCGTATGTATCGGCTATTTGATTGAACAAGCTTATCTCGGCCATGGAAATAGGTTAGATTCATCCTATTTCCATTTCCGCAACTGTCCATATCGGTGCCGCAACTGTCCATATCGGTGCCGCAACTGTCCATATCGGTGCCGCAACTATCCATATCAGTGCCGCAACTGTCAATATCAGTGCCGCAACTGTCCATATCAGTGCCGCAACTCTATATTGGCCGATACCGTATGTATCGGCTATTTGATTGAACAAGCTTATCTCGGCCATGGAAATAGGTTAGATTCATCCTATTTCCATTGCCGCAACCATATGTATCGGCTGTTTGACTGAACAAACTTATTACGGCCATGGAAATAGGTTAGATTCATCCTATTTCCATTTCCGCAACTGTCCATATCGGTGCCGCAACTGTCCATATCGGTGCCGCAACTGTCCATATCGGTGCCGCAACTATCCATATCAGTGACGCAACTGTCCATATCGGTGCCGCAACTGTCCATATCAGTGCCGCAACTGTCCATATTCTTTGCCGCAACTGTCAATATCAGTGCCGCAATTATCCATAACAGTGACGCAACTGTCCATATCGGTGCCGCAACTGTCCATATCAGTGCCGCAACTGTCCATATTCTTTGCCGCAACTGTCAATATCAGTGCCGCAATTATCCATAACAGTGACGCAACTGTCAATATCAGTGCCGCAAATGTCCATATCAGTGCCGCAAATCATCCTCAGAATGATAGTCAAAAAAGTATCAGTACGAGAATAAATGTTCGTATGAGTGCTGCAACTGTCCATATCGGTGCCGCAACTATCCATATCAGTGCCGAAACTGTCCATATCGGTGACGCAACTGTCTATGTCGGTGCCGCAACTGTCCATATCGGTGACGCAATTGTCCATATCGGGGCCGCAACTATCCATATCAGTGCCGCAACTGTCCATATCAGTGCCGCAACTCATCCTCGGACTGATACTCAAAAAAGTATCAGTACGAGGATAACTGTTCGTATGAGTGCCTCAACTGTCCATATCGGTGCCGCAACTGTCCATATCGGTGCCCCAACTATCCATATCATTGCCGAAACTATCCATAACAGTGACGCAACTGTCAATATCAGTGCCGAAACTGTCCATATCGGTGCCGCAACTGTCCATATCGGTGCCGCAACTGTCCATATCGGTGACGCAACTGTCCATATCGGTGCCGCAACTATCCATATCAGTGCCGCAACTGTCCATATCGGTGCCGCAACTGTCCATATCAGTGCCGCAACTGTCCATATTCTTTGCCGCAACTGTCAATATCAGTGCCGCAACTATCCATAACAGTGACGCAACTGTCAATATCAGTGCCGCAAATGTCCATATCAGTGCCGCAAATCATCCTCAGAATGATAGTCAAAAAAGTATCAGTACGAGGATAACTGTTCGTATGAGTGCTGCAACTGTCCATATCGGTGCCGCAACTGTCCATATCGGTGCCGCAACTATCCATATCAGTGCCGAAACTGTCCATATCGGTGACGCAACTGTCCATGTCGGTGCCGCAACTGTCCATATCGGTGACGCAATTGTCCATATCGGGGCCGCAACTATCCATATCAGTGCCGCAACTGTCCATATCAGTGCCGCAACTGTCCATATCAGTGCCGCAACTGTCCATATCGGTGCCGAAACTGTCCATATCGGTGCCGCAACTGTCCATATCGGTGCCGCAACTGTCCATATCGGTGACGCAACTGTCCATATCAGTGCCGCAACTGTCCATATCGGTGCCGAAACTGTCCATATCGGTGCCGCAACTGTCCATATCGGTGACGCAACTGTCCATATTCTTTGCCGCAACTGTCAATATCAGTGCCGCAACTATCCATAACAGTGACGCAACTGTCAATATCAGTGCCGCAAATGTCCATATCAGTGCCGCAAATCATCCTCAGAATGATAGTCAAAAAGTATCAGTACGAGGATAACTGTTCGTATGAGTGCCGCAACTGTCCATATCGGTGCCG
Organism: Rhizoglyphus robini; assembly: GCA_023373905.1. Taxonomy (NCBI): domain Eukaryota; kingdom Metazoa; phylum Arthropoda; class Arachnida; order Sarcoptiformes; family Acaridae; genus Rhizoglyphus; species Rhizoglyphus robini. The sequence goes on along the minus strand of JAKIJQ010000451.1, from coordinate 29,107 downwards.
CAACTATCCATATCAGTGCCGAAACTGTCCATATCGGTGACGCAACTGTCCATGTCGGTGCCGCAACTGTCCATATCGGTGCCGCAACTGTCCATATCGGTGCCGCAACTATCCATATCAGTACCGAAACTGTCCATATCGGTGCCGCAACTGTCCATATCGGTGCCGCAACTGTCCATATCGGTGCCGCAACTATCCATATCAGTGCCGCAACTGTCAATATCAGTGCCGCAACTGTCCATACCAGTGCCGCAACTATCCATATCAGTACCGAAACTGTCCATATCGGTGCCGCAACTGTCCATATCGGTGCCGCAACTGTCCATATCGGTGACGCAATTGTCCATATCGGGGCCGCAACCATCCATATCAGTGCCGCAACTGTCCATATCGGGCCGCAACCGTCCATATCGGTGCCGCAACTATCCATATCAGTGCCGCAACTGTCAATATCAGTGCCGCAACTGTCCATATCAGTGCCGCAACTCTATATTGGCCGATACCGTATGTATCGGCTATTTGATTGAACAAGCTTATCTCGGCCATGGAAATAGGTTAGATTCATCCTATTTCCATTGCCGCAACCATATGTATCGGCTGTTTGACTGAACAAACTTATCTCGGCCATGGAAATAGGTTAGATTCATCCTATTTCCATTGCCGCAACTGTCCATATCGGTGCCGCAACTGTCCATATCGGTGCCGCAACTATCCATATCAGTGCCGCAACTGTCAATATCAGTGCCGCAACTGTCCATATCAGTGCCGCAACTCTATATTGGCCGATACCGTATGTATCGGCTATTTGATTGAACAAGCTTATCTCGGCCATGGAAATAGGTTAGATTCATCCTATTTCCATTGCCGCAACCATATGTATCGGCTGTTTGACTGAACAAACTTATCTCGGCCATGGAAATAGGTTAGATTCATCCTATTTCCATTTCCGCAACTGTCCATATCGGTGCCGCAACTGTCCATATCGGTGCCGCAACTGTCCATATCGGTGCCGCAACTGTCCATATCGGTGCCGCAACTATCCATATCAGTGACGCAACTGTCCATATCGGTGCCGCAACTGTCCATATCAGTGCCGCAACTGTCCATAATCTTTGCCGCAACTGTCAATATCAGTGCCGCAACTATCCATATCGGTGCCGCAACTATCCATATCGGTGCCGCAACTGTCCATATCGGTGACGCAATTGTCCATATCGGGGCCGCAACTATCCATATCAGTGCCGCAACTGTCCATATCAGTGCCGCAACTGTCCATATCAGTGCCGCAACTCTATATTGGCCGATACCGTATGTATCGGCTATTTGATTGAACAAGCTTATCTCGGCCATGGAAATAGGTTAGATTCATCCTATTTCCATTGCCGCAACCATATGTATCGGCTGTTTGACTGAACAAACTTATCTCGGCCATGGAAATAGGTTAGATTCATCCTATTTCCATTGCCGCAACTGTCCATATCGGTGCCGCAACTGTCCATATCGGTGCCGCAACTATCCATATCAGTGCCGCAACTCTATATTGGCCGATACCGTATGTATCGGCTATTTGAATGAACAAGTTTATCTCGGCCATGGAAATAGGTTAGATTCATCCTATTTCCATTGCCGCAACCATATGTATCGGCTGTTTGACTAAACAAACTTATCTCGGCCATGGAAATAGGTTATATTCATCCTATTTCCATTTCCGCAACTGTCCATATCGGTGCCGCAACTGTCCATATCGGTGCCGCAACTGTCCATATCGGTGCCGCAACTATCCATATCAGTGCCGCAACTGTCAATATCAGTGCCGCAACTATCCATAACAGTGACGCAACTGTCAATATCAGTGCCGCAAATGTCCATATCAGTGCCGCAAATCATCCTCAGAATGATAGTCAAAAAAGTATCAGTACGAGAATAAATGTTCGTTTGAGTGCTGCAACTGTCCATATCGGTGCCGCAACTATCCATATCAGTGCCGAAACTGTCCATATCGGTGACGCAACTGTCCATGTCGGTGCCGCAACTGTCCATATCGGTGACGCAATTGTCCATATCGGGGCCGCAACTATCCATATCAGTGCCGCAACTGTCCATATCAGTGCCGCAACTCATCCTCGGACTGATACTCAAAAAAGTATCAGTACGAGGATAACTGTTCGTATGAGTGCCTCAACTGTCCATATCGGTGCCGCAACTGTCTATATCGGTGCCGAAACTGTCCATATCAGTGCCGAAACTGTCCATATCGGTGCCGCAACTGTCCATATCGGTGCCGCAACTGTCCATATCGGTGACGCAATTGTCCATATCGGGCCGCAACCGTCCATATCGGTGCCGCAACTATCCATATCAGTGCCGCAACTGTCAATATCAGTGCCGCAACTGTCCATATCGGTGCCGCAACTGTCCATATCGGTGCCGAAACTGTCCATATCGGTGCCGCAACTGTCCATATCGGTGCCGCAACTATCCATATCAGTGCCGCAACTGTCCATATCGGTGCCGAAACTGTCCATATCGGTGCCGCAACTGTCCATATCGGTGCCGCAACTGTCCATATCGGTGACGCAATTGTCCATATCGGGGCCGCAACTATCCATATCAGTGCCGCAACTGTCCATATCAGTGCCGCAACTCTATATTGGCCGATACCGTATGTATCGGCTATTTGATTAAACAAGCTTATCTCGGCCATGGAAATAGGTTAGATTCATCCTATTTCCATTTCCGCAACTGTCCATATCGGGCCGCAACCGTCCATATCGGTGCCGCAACTATCCATATCAGTGCCGCAACTGTCAATATCAGTGCCGCAACTGTCCATATCGGTGCCGCAACTGTCCATATCGGTGCCGAAACTGTCCATATCGGTGCCGCAACTGTCCATATCGGTGCCGCAACTATCCATATCAGTGCCGCAACTGTCCATATCGGTGCCGAAACTGTCCATATCGGTGCCGCAACTGTCCATATCGGTGCCGCAACTGTCCATATCGGTGACGCAATTGTCCATATCGGTGCCGCAACTATCCATATCAGTGCCGAAACTGTCCATATCGGTGACGCAACTGTCTATGTCGGTGCCGCAACTGTCCATATCGGTGACGCAATTGTCCATATCGGGGCCGCAACTATCCATATCAGTGCCGCAACTGTCCATATCAGTGCCGCAACTCATCCTCGGACTGATACTCAAAAAAGTATCAGTACGAGGATAACTGTTCGTATGAGTACCTCAACTGTCCATATCGGTGCCGCAACTGTCCATATCGGTGCCCCAACTATCCATATCATTGCCGAAACTGTCCATATCGGTGCCGCAACTGTCCATATCGGTGCCGCAACTGTCCATATCGGTGACGCAACTCTATATTGGCCGATACCGTATGTATCGGCTATTTGATTGAACAAGCTTATCTCGGCCATGGAAATAGGTTAGATTCATCCTATTTCCATTGCCGCAACCATATGTATCGGCTGTTTGACTGAACAAATTTATCTCGGCCATGGAAATAGATTAGATTCATCCTATTTCTATTGCCGCAACCATATGTATCGGCTGTTTGACTGAACAAACTTATCTCGGCCATGGAAATAGGTTAGATTCATCCTATTTCCATTTCCGCAACTGTCCATATCGGTGCCGCAACTGTCCATATCGGTGCCGCAACTGTCCATATCGGTGCCGCAACTATCCATATCAGTGCCGCAACTGTCAATATCAGTGCCGCAACTGTCCATATCGGTGCCGCAACTGTCCATATCGGTGACGCAATTGTCCATATCGGGCCGCAACCGTCCATATCGGTGCCGCAACTATCCATATCAGTGCCGCAACTGTCAATATCAGTGCCGCAACTGTCCATATTGGTGCCGCAACTGTCCATATCGGTGCCGAAACTGTCCATATCGGTGCCGCAACTGTCCATATCGGTGCCGCAACTATCCATATCAGTGCCGCAACTGTCAATATCGGTGCCGAAACTGTCCAAATCGGTGCCGCAACTGTCCATATCGGTGCCGCAACTGTCCATATCGGTGACGCAATTGTCCATATCGGGGCCGCAACTATCCATATCAGTGCCGCAACTGTCAATATCAGTGCCGCAACTGTCCATATCAGTGCCGCAACTGTCCATATCGGTGCCGAAACTGTCCATATCGGTGCCGCAACTGTCCATATCGGTGCCGCAACTGTCCATATCGGTGACGCAATTGTCCATATCGGGGCCGCAACTATCCATATCAGTGCCGCAACTGTCAATATCAGTGCCGCAAATGTCCATATCAGTGCCGCAAATCATCCTCAGAATGATAGTCAAAAAAGTATCAGTACGAGAATAAATGTTCGTATGAGTGCTGCAACTGTCCATATCGGTGCCGCAACTATCCATATCAGTGCCGAAACTGTCCATATCGGTGACGCAACTGTCCATGTCGGTGCCGCAACTGTCCATATCGGTGACGCAATTGTCCATATCGGGGCCGCAACTATCCATATCAGTGCCGCAACTGTCCATATCAGTGCCGCAACTCATCCTCGGACTGATACTCAAAAAGTATCAGTACGAGGATAACTGTTCGTATGAGTGCCTCAACTGTCCATATCGGTGCCGCAACTGTCCATATCGGTGCCCCAACTATCCATATCAGTGCCGAAACTGTCCATATCGGTGCCGCAACTGTACATATCGGTGCCGCAACTGTCCATATCGGGGACGCCATTGTCCATATCGGGCCGCAACCGTCCATATCGGTGCCGCAACTATCCATATCAGTGCCGCAACTGTCAATATCAGTGCCGCAACTGTCCATATCGGTGCCGCAACTGTCCATATCAGTGCCGCAACTATCCATATCAGTGCCGAAACTGTCCATATCGGTGACGCAACTGTCTATGTCGGTGCCGCAACTGTCCATATCGGTGACGCAATTGTCCATATCGGGGCCGCAACTATCCATATCAGTGCCGCAACTGTCCATATCAGTGCCGCAACTCATCCTCGGACTGATACTCAAAAAGTATCAGTACGAGGATAACTGTTCGTATGAGTGCCTCAACTGTCCATATCGGTGCCGCAACTGTCCATATCGGTGCCCCAACTATCCATATCATTGCCGAAACTATCCATAACAGTGACGCAACTGTCAATATCAGTGCCGAAACTGTCCATATCGGTGACGCAATTGTCCATATCGGGCCGCAACCGTCCATATCGGTGCCGCAACTATCCATATCAGTGCCGCAACTGTCAATATCAGTGCCGCAACTGTCCATATCGGTGCCGCAACTGTCCATATCGGTGCCGAAACTGTCCATATCGGTGCCGCAACTGTCCATATCGGTGCCGCAACTATCCATATCAGTGCCGCAACTGTCCATATCGGTGCCGAAACTGTCCATATCGGTGCCGCAACTGTCCATATCGGTGCCGCAACTGTCCATATCGGTGACGCAATTGTCCATATCGGGGCCGCAACTATCCATATCAGTGCCGCAACTGTCCATATCAGTGCCGCAACTCTATATTGGCCGATACCGTATGTATCGGCTATTTGATTAAACAAGCTTATCTCGGCCATGGAAATAGGTTAGATTCATCCTATTTCCATTTCCGCAACTGTCCATATCGGGCCGCAACCGTCCATATCGGTGCCGCAACTATCCATATCAGTGCCGCAACTGTCAATATCAGTGCCGCAACTGTCCATATCGGTGCCGCAACTGTCCATATCGGTGCCGAAACTGTCCATATCGGTGCCGCAACTGTCCATATCGGTGCCGCAACTATCCATATCAGTGCCGCAACTGTCCATATCGGTGCCGAAACTGTCCATATCGGTGCCGCAACTGTCCATATCGGTGCCGCAACTGTCCATATCGGTGACGCAATTGTCCATATCGGTGCCGCAACTATCCATATCAGTGCCGAAACTGTCCATATCGGTGACGCAACTGTCTATGTCGGTGCCGCAACTGTCCATATCGGTGACGCAATTGTCCATATCGGGGCCGCAACTATCCATATCAGTGCCGCAACTGTCCATATCAGTGCCGCAACTCATCCTCGGACTGATACTCAAAAAGTATCAGTACGAGGATAACTGTTCGTATGAGTACCTCAACTGTCCATATCGGTGCCGCAACTGTCCATATCGGTGCCCCAACTATCCATATCATTGCCGAAACTGTCCATATCGGTGCCGCAACTGTCCATATCGGTGCCGCAACTGTCCATATCGGTGACGCAACTCTATATTGGCCGATACCGTATGTATCGGCTATTTGATTGAACAAGCTTATCTCGGCCATGGAAATAGGTTAGATTCATCCTATTTCCATTGCCGCAACCATATGTATCGGCTGTTTGACTGAACAAATTTATCTCGGCCATGGAAATAGATTAGATTCATCCTATTTCTATTGCCGCAACCATATGTATCGGCTGTTTGACTGAACAAACTTATCTCGGCCATGGAAATAGGTTAGATTCATCCTATTTCCATTTCCGCAACTGTCCATATCGGTGCCGCAACTGTCCATATCGGTGCCGCAACTGTCCATATCGGTGCCGCAACTATCCATATCAGTGCCGCAACTGTCAATATCAGTGCCGCAACTGTCCATATCGGTGCCGCAACTGTCCATATCGGTGACGCAATTGTCCATATCGGGCCGCAACCGTCCATATCGGTGCCGCAACTATCCATATCAGTGCCGCAACTGTCAATATCAGTGCCGCAACTGTCCATATTGGTGCCGCAACTGTCCATATCGGTGCCGAAACTGTCCATATCGGTGCCGCAACTGTCCATATCGGTGCCGCAACTATCCATATCAGTGCCGCAACTGTCAATATCGGTGCCGAAACTGTCCAAATCGGTGCCGCAACTGTCCATATCGGTGCCGCAACTGTCCATATCGGTGACGCAATTGTCCATATCGGGGCCGCAACTATCCATATCAGTGCCGCAACTGTCAATATCAGTGCCGCAACTGTCCATATCAGTGCCGCAACTGTCCATATCGGTGCCGAAACTGTCCATATCGGTGCCGCAACTGTCCATATCGGTGCCGCAACTGTCCATATCGGTGACGCAATTGTCCATATCGGGGCCGCAACTATCCATATCAGTGCCGCAACTGTCAATATCAGTGCCGCAAATGTCCATATCAGTGCCGCAAATCATCCTCAGAATGATAGTCAAAAAGTATCAGTACGAGAATAAATGTTCGTATGAGTGCTGCAACTGTCCATATCGGTGCCGCAACTATCCATATCAGTGCCGAAACTGTCCATATCGGTGACGCAACTGTCCATGTCGGTGCCGCAACTGTCCATATCGGTGACGCAATTGTCCATATCGGGGCCGCAACTATCCATATCAGTGCCGCAACTGTCCATATCAGTGCCGCAACTCATCCTCGGACTGATACTCAAAAAAGTATCAGTACGAGGATAACTGTTCGTATGAGTGCCTCAACTGTCCATATCGGTGCCGCAACTGTCCATATCGGTGCCCCAACTATCCATATCAGTGCCGAAACTGTCCATATCGGTGCCGCAACTGTACATATCGGTGCCGCAACTGTCCATATCGGGGACGCAATTGTCCATATCGGGCCGCAACCGTCCATATCGGTGCCGCAACTATCCATATCAGTGCCGCAACTGTCAATATCAGTGCCGCAACTGTCCATATCGGTGCCGCAACTGTCCATATCAGTGCCGCAACTATCCATATCAGTGCCGAAACTGTCCATATCGGTGACGCAACTGTCTATGTCGGTGCCGCAACTGTCCATATCGGTGACGCAATTGTCCATATCGGGGCCGCAACTATCCATATCAGTGCCGCAACTGTCCATATCAGTGCCGCAACTCATCCTCGGACTGATACTCAAAAAAGTATCAGTACGAGGATAACTGTTCGTATGAGTGCCTCAACTGTCCATATCGGTGCCGCAACTGTCCATATCGGTGCCCCAACTATCCATATCATTGCCGAAACTATCCATAACAGTGACGCAACTGTCAATATCAGTGCCGAAACTGTCCATATCGGTGCCGCAACTGTCCATATCGGTGCCGCAACTGTCCATATCGGTGACGCAACTGTCCATATCGGTGCCGCAACTATCCATATCAGTGCCGCAACTGTCCATATCGGTGCCGCAACTGTCCATATCAGTGCCGCAACTGTCCATATTCTTTGCCGCAACTGTCAATATCAGTGCCGCAACTATCCATAACAGTGACGCAACTGTCAATATCAGTGCCGCAAATGTCCATATCAGTGCCGCAAATCATCCTCAGAATGATAGTCAAAAAAGTATCAGTACGAGGATAACTGTTCGTATGAGTGCTGCAACTGTCCATATCGGTGCCGCAACTGTCCATATCGGTGCCGCAACTATCCATATCAGTGCCGAAACTGTCCATATCGGTGACGCAACTGTCCATGTCGGTGCCGCAACTGTCCATATCGGTGACGCAATTGTCCATATCGGGGCCGCAACTATCCATATCAGTGCCGCAACTGTCCATATCAGTGCCGCAACTGTCCATATCAGTGCCGCAACTGTCCATATCGGTGCCGAAACTGTCCATATCGGTGCCGCAACTGTCCATATCGGTGCCGCAACTGTCCATATCGGTGACGCAACTATCCATAACAGTGACGCAACTGTCAATATCAGTGCCGCAAATGTCCATATCAGTGCCGCAAATCATCCTCAGAATGATAGTCAAAAAAGTATCAGTACGAGGATAACTGTTCGTATGAGTGCCGCAACTGTCCATATCGGTGCCGCAACTATCCATATCAGTGCCGAAACTGTCCATATCGGTGACGCAACTGTCCATGTCGGTGCCGCAACTGTCCATATCGGTGCCGCAACTGTCCATATCGGTGCCGCAACTATCCATATCAGTACCGAAACTGTCCATATCGGTGCCGCAACTGTCCATATCGGTGCCGCAACTGTCCATATCGGTGCCGCAACTATCCATATCAGTGCCGCAACTGTCAATATCAGTGCCGCAACTGTCCATACCAGTGCCGCAACTATCCATATCAGTACCGAAACTGTCCATATCGGTGCCGCAACTGTCCATATCGGTGCCGCAACTGTCCATATCGGTGACGCAATTGTCCATATCGGGGCCGCAACCATCCATATCAGTGCCGCAACTGTCCATATCGGGCCGCAACCGTCCATATCGGTGCCGCAACTATCCATATCAGTGCCGCAACTGTCAATATCAGTGCCGCAACTGTCCATATCAGTGCCGCAACTCTATATTGGCCGATACCGTATGTATCGGCTATTTGATTGAACAAGCTTATCTCGGCCATGGAAATAGGTTAGATTCATCCTATTTCCATTGCCGCAACCATATGTATCGGCTGTTTGACTGAACAAACTTATCTCGGCCATGGAAATAGGTTAGATTCATCCTATTTCCATTGCCGCAACTGTCCATATCGGTGCCGCAACTGTCCATATCGGTGCCGCAACTATCCATATCAGTGCCGCAACTGTCAATATCAGTGCCGCAACTGTCCATATCAGTGCCGCAACTCTATATTGGCCGATACCGTATGTATCGGCTATTTGATTGAACAAGCTTATCTCGGCCATGGAAATAGGTTAGATTCATCCTATTTCCATTGCCGCAACCATATGTATCGGCTGTTTGACTGAACAAACTTATCTCGGCCATGGAAATAGGTTAGATTCATCCTATTTCCATTTCCGCAACTGTCCATATCGGTGCCGCAACTGTCCATATCGGTGCCGCAACTGTCCATATCGGTGCCGCAACTGTCCATATCGGTGCCGCAACTATCCATATCAGTGACGCAACTGTCCATATCGGTGCCGCAACTGTCCATATCAGTGCCGCAACTGTCCATAATCTTTGCCGCAACTGTCAATATCAGTGCCGCAACTATCCATATCGGTGCCGCAACTATCCATATCGGTGCCGCAACTGTCCCATATCGGTGACGCAATTGTCCATATCGGGGCCGCAACTATCCATATCAGTGCCGCAACTGTCCATATCAGTGCCGCAACTGTCCATATCAGTGCCGCAACTCTATATTGGCCGATACCGTATGTATCGGCTATTTGATTGAACAAGCTTATCTCGGCCATGGAAATAGGTTAGATTCATCCTATTTCCATTGCCGCAACCATATGTATCGGCTGTTTGACTGAACAAACTTATCTCGGCCATGGAAATAGGTTAGATTCATCCTATTTCCATTGCCGCAACTGTCCATATCGGTGCCGCAACTGTCCATATCGGTGCCGCAACTATCCATATCAGTGCCGCAACTCTATATTGGCCGATACCGTATGTATCGGCTATTTGAATGAACAAGTTTATCTCGGCCATGGAAATAGGTTAGATTCATCCTATTTCCATTGCCGCAACCATATGTATCGGCTGTTTGACTGAACAAACTTATCTCGGCCATGGAAATAGGTTATATTCATCCTATTTCCATTTCCGCAACTGTCCATATCGGTGCCGCAACTGTCCATATCGGTGCCGCAACTGTCCATATCGGTGCCGCAACTATCCATATCAGTGCCGCAACTGTCAATATCAGTGCCGCAACTATCCATAACAGTGACGCAACTGTCAATATCAGTGCCGCAAATGTCCATATCAGTGCCGCAAATCATCCTCAGAATGATAGTCAAAAAAGTATCAGTACGAGAATAAATGTTCGTTTGAGTGCTGCAACTGTCCATATCGGTGCCGCAACTATCCATATCAGTGCCGAAACTGTCCATATCGGTGACGCAACTGTCCATGTCGGTGCCGCAACTGTCCATATCGGTGACGCAATTGTCCATATCGGGGCCGCAACTATCCATATCAGTGCCGCAACTGTCCATATCAGTGCCGCAACTCATCCTCGGACTGATACTCAAAAAAGTATCAGTACGAGGATAACTGTTCGTATGAGTGCCTCAACTGTCCATATCGGTGCCGCAACTGTCTATATCGGTGCCGAAACTGTCCATATCAGTGCCGAAACTGTCCATATCGGTGCCGCAACTGTCCATATCGGTGCCGCAACTGTCCATATCGGTGACGCAATTGTCCATATCGGGCCGCAACCGTCCATATCGGTGCCGCAACTATCCATATCAGTGCCGCAACTGTCAATATCAGTGCCGCAACTGTCCATATCGGTGCCGCAACTGTCCATATCGGTGCCGAAACTGTCCATATCGGTGCCGCAACTGTCCATATCGGTGCCGCAACTATCCATATCAGTGCCGCAACTGTCCATATCGGTGCCGAAACTGTCCATATCGGTGCCGCAACTGTCCATATCGGTGCCGCAACTGTCCATATCGGTGACGCAATTGTCCATATCGGGGCCGCAACTATCCATATCAGTGCCGCAACTGTCCATATCAGTGCCGCAACTCTATATTGGCCGATACCGTATGTATCGGCTATTTGATTAAACAAGCTTATCTCGGCCATGGAAATAGGTTAGATTCATCCTATTTCCATTTCCGCAACTGTCCATATCGGGCCGCAACCGTCCATATCGGTGCCGCAACTATCCATATCAGTGCCGCAACTGTCAATATCAGTGCCGCAACTGTCCATATCGGTGCCGCAACTGTCCATATCGGTGCCGAAACTGTCCATATCGGTGCCGCAACTGTCCATATCGGTGCCGCAACTATCCATATCAGTGCCGCAACTGTCCATATCGGTGCCGAAACTGTCCATATCGGTGCCGCAACTGTCCATATCGGTGCCGCAACTGTCCATATCGGTGACGCAATTGTCCATATCGGTGCCGCAACTATCCATATCAGTGCCGAAACTGTCCATATCGGTGACGCAACTGTCTATGTCGGTGCCGCAACTGTCCATATCGGTGACGCAATTGTCCATATCGGGGCCGCAACTATCCATATCAGTGCCGCAACTGTCCATATCAGTGCCGCAACTCATCCTCGGACTGATACTCAAAAAAGTATCAGTACGAGGATAACTGTTCGTATGAGTACCTCAACTGTCCATATCGGGCCGCAACTGTCCATATCGGTGCCGCAACTATCCATATCAGTGCCGCAACTGTCCATATCGGTGCCGAAACTGTCCATATCGGTGCCGCAACTGTCCATATCGGTGCCGCAACCGTCCATATCGGTGCCGCAACTATCCATATCAGTGCCGCAACTGTCAATATCAGTGCCGCAACTGTCCATATTGGTGCCGCAACTGTCCATATCGGTGCCGAAACTGTCCATATCGGTGCCGCAACTGTCCATATCGGTGCCGCAACTATCCATATCAGTGCCGCAACTGTCAATATCGGTGCCGAAACTGTCCAAATCGGTGCCGCAACTGTCCATATCGGTGCCGCAACTGTCCATATCGGTGACGCAATTGTCCATATCGGGGCCGCAACTATCCATATCAGTGCCGCAACTGTCAATATCAGTGCCGCAACTGTCCATATCAGTGCCGCAACTGTCCATATCGGTGCCGAAACTGTCCATATCGGTGCCGCAACTGTCCATATCGGTGCCGCAACTGTCCATATCGGTGACGCAATTGTCCATATCGGGGCCGCAACTATCCATATCAGTGCCGCAACTGTCAATATCAGTGCCGCAAATGTCCATATCAGTGCCGCAAATCATCCTCAGAATGATAGTCAAAAAAGTATCAGTACGAGAATAAATGTTCGTATGAGTGCTGCAACTGTCCATATCGGTGCCGCAACTATCCATATCAGTGCCGAAACTGTCCATATCGGTGACGCAACTGTCCATGTCGGTGCCGCAACTGTCCATATCGGTGACGCAATTGTCCATATCGGGGCCGCAACTATCCATATCAGTGCCGCAACTGTCCATATCAGTGCCGCAACTCATCCTCGGACTGATACTCAAAAAAGTATCAGTACGAGGATAACTGTTCGTATGAGTGCCTCAACTGTCCATATCGGTGCCGCAACTGTCCATATCGGTGCCCCAACTATCCATATCAGTGCCGAAACTGTCCATATCGGTGCCGCAACTGTACATATCGGTGCCGCAACTGTCCATATCGGGGACGCAATTGTCCATATCGGGCCGCAACCGTCCATATCGGTGCCGCAACTATCCATATCAGTGCCGCAACTGTCAATATCAGTGCCGCAACTGTCCATATCGGTGCCGCAACTGTCCATATCGGTGCCGAAACTGTCCATATCGGTGCCGCAACTGTCCATATCGGTGCCGCAACTATCCATATCAGTGCCGCAACTGTCCATATCGGTGCCGAAACTGTCCATATCGGTGCCGCAACTGTCCATATCGGTGCCGCAACTGTCCATATCGGTGACGCAATTGTCCATATCGGGGCCGCAACTATCCATATCAGTGCCGCAACTGTCCATATCGGTGCCGAAACTGTCCATATCGGTGCCGCAACTGTCCATATCGGTGACGCAATTGTCCATATCGGGGCCGCAACTGTCCATATCGGTGCCGCAACTGTCCATATCGGTGACGCAATTGTCCATATCGGGGCCGCAACTATCCATATCAGTGCCGCAACTGTCCATATCGGTGCCGCAACTATCCATATCAGTGCCGCAACTGTCCATATCGGTGCCGCAACTATCCATATCGGTGCCGCAACTGTCCATATCGGTGCCGAAACTGTCCATATCGGTGACGCAATTGTCCATATCGGGGCCGCAACTATCCATATCAGTGCCGCAACTGTCCATATCAGTGCCGCAACTGTCCATATCAGTGCCGCAACTCATCCTCGGGCTGATACTCAAAAAAGTATCAGTACGAAGATAACTGTTCGTATGAGTGCTGCAACTGTCCATATCGGTGCCGCAACTATTCATATCAGTGCCGAAACTGTCCATATCGGTGACGCAACTGTCCATGTCGGTGCCGCAACTGTCCATATCGGTGACGCAATTGTCCATATCGGGGCCGCAACTATCCATATCAGTGCCGCAACTGTCCATATCAGTGCCGCAACTCATCCTCGGACTGATACTCAAAAAAGTATCAGTACGAGGATAACTGTTCGTATGAGTGCCTCAACTGTCCATATCGGTGCCGCAACTGTCCATATCGGTGCCGCAACTGTCCATATCGGGGACGCAATTGTCCATATCGGGCCGCAACCGTCCATATCGGTGCCGCAACTATCCATATCAGTGCCGCAACTGTCAATATCAGTGCCGCAACTGTCCATATCGGTGCCGCAACTGTCCATATCGGTGCCGAAACTGTCCATATCGGTGCCGCAACTGTCCATATCGGTGCCGCAACTATCCATATCAGTGCCGCAACTGTCCATATCGGTGCCGAAACTGTCCATATCGGTGCCGCAACTGTCCATATCGGTGCCGCAACTGTCCATATCGGTGACGCAATTGTCCATATCGGGGCCGCAACTATCCATATCAGTGCCGCAACTGTCCATATCGGTGCCGAAACTGTCCATATAGGTGCCGCAACTGTCCATATCGGTGACGCAATTGTCCATATCGGGGCCGCAACTGTCCATATCGGTGCCGCAACTGTCCATATCGGTGACGCAATTGTCCATATCGGGGCCGCAACTATCCATATCAGTGCCGCAACTGTCCATATCGGTGCCGCAACTATCCATATCAGTGCCGCAACTGTCCATATCGGTGCCGCAACTATCCATATCGGTGCCGCAACTGTCCATATCGGTGCCGAAACTGTCCATATCGGTGACGCAATTGTCCATATCGGGGCCGCAATTGTCCATATCGGTGCCGCAACTGTCCATATCAGTGCCGCAACTGTCCATATCAGTGCCGCAACTCATCCTCGGGCTGATACTCAAAAAAGTATCAGTACGAAGATAACTGTTCGTATGAGTGCCTCAACTGTCCATATCGGTGCCGCAACTATCCATATCAGTGCCGAAACTGTCCATATCGGTGACGCAACTGTCCATGTCGGTGCCGCAACTGTCCATATCGGTGACGCAATTGTCCATATCGGGGCCGCAACTATCCATATCAGTGCCGCAACTGTCCATATCAGTGCCGCAACTCATCCTCGGACTGATACTCAAAAAGTATCAGTACGAGGATAACTGTTCGTATGAGTGCCTCAACTGTCCATATCGGTGCCGCAACTATCCATATCAGTGCCGCAACTGTCAATATCAGTGCCGCAACTGTCCATATCAGTGCCGCAACTGTCCATATCGGTGCCGAAACTGTCCATATCGGTGCCGCAACTGTCCATATCGGTGCCGCAACTGTCCATATCGGTGCCGCAACTGTCCATATCGGTGCCGCAACTATCCATATTAGTGCCGCAACTATCCATATCAGTGCCGCAACTGTCCATATCGGTGCCGCAACTATCCATATCGGTGCCGCAACTGTCCATATCGGTGCCGAAACTGTCCATATCGGTGACGCAATTGTCCATATCGGGGCCGCAACTATCCATATCAGTGCTGCAATTGTCCATATCGGTGCCGCAACTGTCCATATCGGTGCCGCAACTATCCATATCAGTACCGAAACTGTCCATATCGGTGCCGAAACTGTCCATATCGGTGACGCAATTGTCCATATCGGGGCCGCAACTATCCATATCAGTGCCGCAACTGTCCATATCGGTGCCGCAACTATCCATATCGGTGCCGCAACTCATCCTCGGACTGATACTCAAAAAAGTATCAGTACGAGGATAACTGTTCGTATGAGTGCCTCAACTGTCCATATCGGTGCCGCAACTGTCCATATCGGTGCCCCAACTATCAATATCAGTGCCGCAACTGTCAATATCAGTGCCGCAACTGTCCATATCGGTGCCGCAACTCATCCTCGGACTGATACTCAAAAAGTATCAGTACGAGGATAACTGTTCGTATGAGTGCCTCAACTGTCCATATCGGTGCCGCAACTGTCCATATCGGTGCCCCAACTATCAATATCAGTGCCGAAAATTTCCATATCGGTGCCGCAACTGTCCATATCGGTGCCGCAACTGTCCATATCGGTGACGCAATTGTCCATATCGGGCCGCAACCGTCCATATCGGTGCCGCAACTATCCATATCAGTGCCGCAACTGTCAATATCAGTGCCGCAACTGTCCATATCGGTGCCGCAACTGTCCATATCGGTGCCGAAACTGTCCATATCGGTGCCGCAACTGTCCATATCGGTGCCGCAACTATCCATATCAGTGCCGCAACTGTCCATAACATTACCGCAACTGTCCATATCGGTGCCGAAACTGTCCATATCAATGCCGCAACTCATCCTCGGACTGATACTCAAAAAAGTATCAGTACGAGGATAACTGTTCGTATGAGTGCCTCAACTGTCCATATCGGTGCCGCAACTGTCCATATCGGTGCCGCAACTATCCATATCAGTGCCGCAACTATCCATATCGGTGCCGCAACTGTCCATATCGGTGACGCAATTGTCCATATCGGGGCCGCAACTATCCATATCAGTGCCGCAACTGTCCATATCAGTGCCGCAACTGTCCATATCGGTGCCGCAACTGTCCATATCGGTGATGCAACTGTCCATATCGGTGCCGCAACTATCCATATCAGTGCCGCAACTATCCATATCGGTGCCGCAACTGTCCATATTGGTGACGCAATTGTCCATATCGGGGCCGCAACTATCCATATCAGTGCCGCAACTGTCCATATCAGTGCCGCAACTGTCCATATCAGTGCCGCAACTATCCATATCGGTGCCGCAACTGTCCATATCGGTGCCGAAACTGTCCATATCGGTGACGCAATTGTCCATATCGGGGCCGCAATTGTCCATATCGGTGCCGCAACTGTCCATATCAGTGCCGCAACTGTCCATATCAGTGCCGCAACTCATCCTCGGACTGATACTCAAAAAAGTATCAGTACGAGGATAACTGTTCGTATGAGTGCCGCAACTGTCCATATCAGTTCCGCAACTATCCATATCAGTGCCGAAACTGTCCATATCGGTGACGCAACTGTCCATGTCGGTGCCGCAACTGTCCATATCGGTGACGCAATTGTCCATATCAGTGCCGCAACTCATCCTCAGACTGATACTCAAAAAAGTATCAGTACGAGGATAACTGTTCGTATGAGTGCCGCAACTGTCCATATCGGTGCCGCAACTATCCATATCAGTGCCGCAACTGTCAATATCAGTGCCGCAACTGTCCATATCAGTGCCGCAACTGTCCATATCAGTGCCGCAACTGTCCATATCAGTGCCGCAACTCATCCTCGGGCTGATACTCAAAAAAGTATCAGTACGAAGATAACTGTTCGTATGAGTGCCTCAACTGTCCATATCGGTGCCGCAACTATCCATATCAGTGCCGAAACTGTCCATATCGGTGCCGCAACTGTCCATATCAGTGCCGCAACTGTCCATATCGGTGCCGCAACTGTCCATATCAGTGCCGCAACTCATCCTCGGACTGATACTCAAAAAAGTATCAGTACGAGGATAACTGTTCGTATGAGTGCCGCAACTGTCCATATCGGTGCCGCAACTATCCATATCGGTTCCGCAACTGTCAATATCAGTGCCGCAACTGTCCATATCAGTGCCGCAACTGTCCATATCGGTGCCGCAACTGTCCATATCGGTGCCGCAACTGTCCATATCGGTGCCGCAACTGTCCATATCGGTGCCGCAACTGTCCATATCGGTGCCGCAACTATCCATATCAGTGCCGCAACTGTCCATATCAGTGCCGCAACTGTCCATATCGGTGCCGCAACTATCCATATCGGTGCCGCAACTGTCCATATCGGTGCCGCAACTGTCCATATCGGTGACGCAATTGTCCATATCGGGGCCGCAACTATCCATATCAGTGCTGCAATTGTCCATATCGGTGCCGCAACTGTCCATATCGGTGCCGCAACTATCCATATCAGTACCGAAACTGTCCATATCGGTGCCGAAACTGTCCATATCGGTGACGCAATTGTCCATATCGGGGCCGCAACTATCCATATCAGTGCCGCAACTGTCCATATCGGTGCCGCAACTATCCATATCGGTGCCGCAACTGTCCATATCGGTGCCGAAACTGTCCATATCGGTGACGCAATTGTCCATATCGGGGCCGCAACTATCCATATCAGTGCTGCAACTGTCCATATCGGTGCCGCAACTGTCCATATCAGTGCCGCAACTGTCCATATCGGTGCCGCAACTATCCATATCGGTGCCGCAAATGTCAATATTAGTGCCGCAAATCATCCTCAGACTGATACTCAAAAAAGTATCAGTACGAGGATAACTGTTCGTATGAGTGCCGCAACTGTCCATATCGGTGCCGCAACCGTCCATATCGGTGCCGCAACTATCCATATCAGTGCCGCAACTGTCAATATCAGTGCCGCAACTGTCCATATAGGTGCCGCAACTCATCCTCGGACTGATACTCAAAAAAGTATCAGTACGAGGATAACTGTTCGTATGAGTGCCTCAACTGTCCATATCGGTGCCGCAACTGTCCATATCGGTGCCCCAACTATCAATATCAGTGCCGAAAATTTCCATATCGGTGCCGCAACTGTCCATATCGGTGCCGCAACTGTCCATATCGGTGACGCAATTGTCCATATCGGGCCGCAACCGTCCATATCGGTGCCGCAACTATCCATATCAGTGCCGCAACTGTCAATATCAGTGCCGCAACTGTCCATATCGGTGCCGCAACTGTCCATATCGGTGCCGAAACTGTCCATATCGGTGCCGCAACTGTCCATATCGGTGCCGCAACTATCCATATCAGTGCCGCAACTGTCCATATCAGTACCGCAACTGTCCATATCGGTGCCGCAACTGTCCATATCAGTGCCGCAACTCATCCTCGGACTGATACTCAAAAAAGTATCAGTACGAGGATAACTGTTCGTATGAGTGCCTCAACTGTCCATATCGGTGCCGCAACTGTCCATATCGGTGCCGCAACTATCCATATCAGTGCCGCAACTATCCATATCGGTGCCGCAACTGTCCATATCGGTGACGCAATTGTCCATATCGGGGCCGCAACTATCCATATCAGTGCCGCAACTGTCCATATCAGTGCCGCAACTGTCCATATCGGTGCCGCAACTGTCCATATCGGTGATGCAACTGTCCATATCGGTGCCGCAACTATCCATATCAGTGCCGCAACTATCCATATCGGTGCCGCAACTGTCCATATTGGTGACGCAATTGTCCATATCGGGGCCGCAACTATCCATATCAGTGCCGCAACTGTCCATATCAGTGCCGCAACTGTCCATATCAGTGCCGCAACTGTCCATATCGGTGCCGAAACTGTCCATATCGGTGCCGCAACTGTCCATATCGGTGCCGCAACTGTCCATATCGGTGACGCAACTGTCCATATCGGTGCCGCAACTATCCATATCAGTGCCGCAACTGTCCATATCGGTGCCGCAACTGTCCATATCAGTGCCGCAACTGTCCATATTCTTTGCCGCAACTGTCAATATCAGTGCCGCAACTATCCATAACAGTGACGCAACTGTCAATATCAGTGGCGCAAATGTCCATATCAGTGCCGCAAATCATCCTCAGAATGATAGTCAAAAAAGTATCAGTACGAGGATAACTGTTCGTATGAGTGCTGCAACTGTCCATATCGGTGCCGCAACTGTCCATATCGGTGCCGCAACTATCCATATCAGTGCCGAAACTGTCCATATCGGTGACGCAACTGTCCATGTCGGTGCCGCAACTGTCCATATCGGTGACGCAATTGTCCATATCGGGGCCGCAACTATCCATATCAGTGCCGCAACTCATCCTCGGACTGATTCTCAAAAAAGTATCAGTACGAGGATAACTGTTCGTATGAGTGCCGCAACTGTCCTTATCAGTGCCGCAACTGTCAATATCAGTGCCGCAACTGTCCATATCGGTGCCGCAACTGTCCATATCGGTGCCGAAACTGTCCATATCGGTGCCGCAACTGTCCATATCGGTGCCGCAACTATCCATATCAGTGCCGAAACTATCCATATCGGTGCCGCAACTGTCCATATCGGTGACGCAATTGTCCATATCGGGGCCGCAACTATCCATATCAGTGCCGCAACTGTCCATATCAGTGCCGCAACTGTCCATATCAGTGCCGAAACTGTCCATATCGGTGCCGCAACTGTCCATATCGGTGCCGCAACTGTCCATATCGGTGACGCAACTGTCCATATCGGTGCCGCAACTATCCATATCAGTGCCGCAATTGTCCATATCGGTGCCGCAACTGTCCATATCAGTGCCGCAACTGTCCATATTCTTTGCCGCAACTGTCAATATCAGTGCCGCAACTATCCATAACAGTGACGCAACTGTCAATATCAGTGCCGCAAATGTCCATATCAGTGCCGCAAATCATCCTCAGAATGATAGTCAAAAAAGTATCAGTACGAGGATAACTGTTCGTATGAGTGCTGCAACTGTCCATATCGGTGCCGCAACTGTCCATATCGGTGCCGCAACTATCCATATCAGTGCCGAAACTGTCCATATCGATGACGCAACTGTCCATGTCGGTGCCGCAACTGTCCATATCGGTGACGCAATTGTCCATATCGTGGCAGCAACTATCCATATCAGTGCCGCAACTGTCCATATTCTTTGCCGCAACTGTCCATATCGGTGCCGAAACTGTCCATATCGGTGCCGCAACTGTCCATATCGGTGCCGCAACTATCCATATCAGTGCCGAAACTATCCATATCGGTGCCGCAACTGTCCATATCGGTGACGCAATTGTCCATATCGGGGCCGCAACTATCCATATCAGTGCCGCAACTGTCCATATCAGTGCCGCAACTGTCCATATCAGTGCCGAAACTGTCCATATCGGTGCCGCAACTGTCCATATCGGTGCCGCAACTGTCCATATCGGTGACGCAACTGTCCATATCGGTGCCGCAACTATCCATATCAGTGCCGCAATTGTCCATATCGGTGCCGCAACTGTCCATATCAGTGCCGCAACTGTCCATATTCTTTGCCGCAACTGTCAATATCAGTGCCGCAACTATCCATAACAGTGACGCAACTGTCAATATCAGTGCCGCAAATGTCCATATCAGTGCCGCAAATCATCCTCAGAATGATAGTCAAAAAAGTATCAGTACGAGGATAACTGTTCGTATGAGTGCTGCAACTGTCCATATCGGTGCCGCAACTGTCCATATCGGTACCGCAACTATCCATATCAGTGCCGAAACTGTCCATATCGATGACGCAACTGTCCATGTCGGTGCCGCAACTGTCCATATCGGTGACGCAATTGTCCATATCGTGGCAGCAACTATCCATATCAGTGCCGCAACTGTCCATATTCTTTGCCGCAACTGTCAATATCAGTGCCGCAACTATCCATAACAGTGACGCAACTGTCAATATCAGTGCCGAAACTGTCCATATCGGTGCCGCAACTGTCCATATCGGTGCCGCAACTGTCCATATCGGTGACGCAACTGTCCATATCGGTGCCGCAACTATCCATATCAGTGCCGCAACTGTCCATATCGGTGCCGCAACTGTCCATATCAGTGCCGCAACTGTCCATATTCTTTGCCGCAACTCATCCTCGGACTGATACTCAAAAAAGTATCAGTACGAGGATAACTGTTCGTATGAGTGCCTCAACTGTCCATATCGGTGCCGCAACTGTCCATATCGGTGCCGCAACTGTCCATATCGGTGCCGCAACTGTCCATATCGGTGACGCAACTGTCCATATCGGTGCCGCAACTGTCCATATCGGTGCCGCAACTATCCATATTAGTGCCGCAACTATCCATATCAGTGCCGCAACTGTCCATATCGGTGCCGCAACTATCCATATCGGTGCCGCAACTGTCCATATCGGTGCCGAAACTGTCCATATCGGTGACGCAATTGTCCATATCGGGGCCGCAACTATCCATATCAGTGCTGCAATTGTCCATATCGGTGCCGCAACTGTCCATATCGGTGCCGCAACTATCCATATCAGTACCGAAACTGTCCATATCGGTGCCGAAACTGTCCATATCGGTGACGCAATTGTCCATATCGGGGCCGCAACTATCCATATCAGTGCCGCAACTGTCCATATCGGTGCCGCAACTATCCATATCGGTGCCGCAACTGTCCATATCGGTGCCGAAACTGTCCATATCGGTGACGCAATTGTCCATATCGGGGCCGCAACTATCCATATCAGTGCTGCAACTGTCCATATCGGTGCCGCAACTGTCCATATCGGTGCCGCAACTATCCATATCAGTACCGCAACTATCCATTTCAGTGCCGCAACTGTCCATATCAGTGCCGCAACTCATCCTCGGACTGATACTTAAAAAAGTATCAGTACGAGGATAACTGTTCGTATGAGTGCCTCAACTGTACATATCGGTGCCGCAACCGTCCATATCGGTGCCGCAACTATCCATATCAGTGCCGCAACTGTCAATATCAGTGCCGCAACTGTCCATATAGGTGCCGCAACTCATCCTCGGACTGATACTCAAAAAAGTATCAGTACGAGGATAACTGTTCGTATGAGTGCCTCAACTGTCCATATCGGTGCCGCAACTGTCCATATCGGTGCCCCAACTATCAATATCAGTGCCGAAAATTTCCATATCGGTGCCGCAACTGTCCATATCGGTGCCGCAACTGTCCATATCGGTGACGCAATTGTCCATATCGGGCCGCAACCGTCCATATCGGTGCCGCAACTATCCATATCAGTGCCGCAACTGTCAATATCAGTGCCGCAACTGTCCATATCGGTGCCGCAACTGTCCATATCGGTGCCGAAACTGTCCATATCGGTGCCGCAACTGTCCATATCGGTGCCGCAACTATCCATATCAGTGCCGCAACTGTCCATAACATTACCGCAACTGTCCATATCGGTGCCGAAACTGTCCATATCAATGCCGCAACTCATCCTCGGACTGATACTCAAAAAAGTATCAGTACGAGGATAACTGTTCGTATGAGTGCCTCAACTGTCCATATCGGTGCCGCAACTGTCCATATCGGTGCCGCAACTATCCATATCAGTGCCGCAACTATCCATATCGGTGCCGCAACTGTCCATATCGGTGACGCAATTGTCCATATCGGGGCCGCAACTATCCATATCAGTGCCGCAACTGTCCATATCAGTGCCGCAACTGTCCATATCGGTGCCGCAACTGTCCATATCGGTGATGCAACTGTCCATATCGGTGCCGCAACTATCCATATCAGTGCCGCAACTATCCATATCGGTGCCGCAACTGTCCATATTGGTGACGCAATTGTCCATATCGGGGCCGCAACTATCCATATCAGTGCCGCAACTGTCCATATCAGTGCCGCAACTGTCCATATCAGTGCCGCAACTGTCCATATCGGTGCCGAAACTGTCCATATCGGTGCCGCAACTGTCCATATCGGTGCCGCAACTGTCCATATCGGTGACGCAACTGTCCATATCGGTGCCGCAACTATCCATATCAGTGCCGCAACTGTCCATATCGGTGCCGCAACTGTCCATATCAGTGCCGCAACTGTCCATATTCTTTGCCGCAACTGTCAATATCAGTGCCGCAACTATCCATAACAGTGACGCAACTGTCAATATCAGTGGCGCAAATGTCCATATCAGTGCCGCAAATCATCCTCAGAATGATAGTCAAAAAAGTATCAGTACGAGGATAACTGTTCGTATGAGTGCTGCAACTGTCCATATCGGTGCCGCAACTGTCCATATCGGTGCCGCAACTATCCATATCAGTGCCGAAACTGTCCATATCGGTGACGCAACTGTCCATGTCGGTGCCGCAACTGTCCATATCGGTGACGCAATTGTCCATATCGGGGCCGCAACTATCCATATCAGTGCCGCAACTCATCCTCGGACTGATACTCAAAAAAGTATCAGTACGAGGATAACTGTTCGTATGAGTGCCGCAACTGTCCTTATCAGTGCCGCAACTGTCAATATCAGTGCCGCAACTGTCCATATCGGTGCCGCAACTGTCCATATCGGTGCCGAAACTGTCCATATCGGTGCCGCAACTGTCCATATCGGTGCCGCAACTATCCATATCAGTGCCGAAACTATCCATATCGGTGCCGCAACTGTCCATATCGGTGACGCAATTGTCCATATCGGGGCCGCAACTATCCATATCAGTGCCGCAACTGTCCATATCAGTGCCGCAACTGTCCATATCAGTGCCGAAACTGTCCATATCGGTGCCGCAACTGTCCATATCGGTGCCGCAACTGTCCATATCGGTGACGCAACTGTCCATATCGGTGCCGCAACTATCCATATCAGTGCCGCAATTGTCCATATCGGTGCCGCAACTGTCCATATCAGTGCCGCAACTGTCCATATTCTTTGCCGCAACTGTCAATATCAGTGCCGCAACTATCCATAACAGTGACGCAACTGTCAATATCAGTGCCGCAAATGTCCATATCAGTGCCGCAAATCATCCTCAGAATGATAGTCAAAAAAGTATCAGTACGAGGATAACTGTTCGTATGAGTGCTGCAACTGTCCATATCGGTGCCGCAACTGTCCATATCGGTGCCGCAACTATCCATATCAGTGCCGAAACTGTCCATATCGATGACGCAACTGTCCATGTCGGTGCCGCAACTGTCCATATCGGTGACGCAATTGTCCATATCGTGGCAGCAACTATCCATATCAGTGCCGCAACTGTCCATATTCTTTGCCGCAACTGTCCATATCGGTGCCGAAACTGTCCATATCGGTGCCGCAACTGTCCATATCGGTGCCGCAACTATCCATATCAGTGCCGAAACTATCCATATCGGTGCCGCAACTGTCCATATCGGTGACGCAATTGTCCATATCGGGGCCGCAACTATCCATATCAGTGCCGCAACTGTCCATATCAGTGCCGCAACTGTCCATATCAGTGCCGAAACTGTCCATATCGGTGCCGCAACTGTCCATATCGGTGCCGCAACTGTCCATATCGGTGCCGCAACTATCCATATCAGTGCCGAAACTGTCCATATCGGTGACGCAACTGTCCATGTCGGTGCCGCAACTGTCCATATCGGTGACGCAATTGTCCATATCGGGGCCGCAACTATCCATATCAGTGCCGCAACTCATCCTCGGACTGATTCTCAAAAAAGTATCAGTACGAGGATAACTGTTCGTATGAGTGCCGCAACTGTCCTTATCAGTGCCGCAACTGTCAATATCAGTGCCGCAACTGTCCATATCGGTGCCGCAACTGTCCATATCGGTGCCGAAACTGTCCATATCGGTGCCGCAACTGTCCATATCGGTGCCGCAACTATCCATATCAGTGCCGAAACTATCCATATCGGTGCCGCAACTGTCCATATCGGTGACGCAATTGTCCATATCGGGGCCGCAACTATCCATATCAGTGCCGCAACTGTCCATATCAGTGCCGCAACTGTCCATATCAGTGCCGAAACTGTCCATATCGGTGCCGCAACTGTCCATATCGGTGCCGCAACTGTCCATATCGGTGACGCAACTGTCCATATCGGTGCCGCAACTATCCATATCAGTGCCGCAATTGTCCATATCGGTGCCGCAACTGTCCATATCAGTGCCGCAACTGTCCATATTCTTTGCCGCAACTGTCAATATCAGTGCCGCAACTATCCATAACAGTGACGCAACTGTCAATATCAGTGCCGCAAATGTCCATATCAGTGCCGCAAATCATCCTCAGAATGATAGTCAAAAAAGTATCAGTACGAGGATAACTGTTCGTATGAGTGCTGCAACTGTCCATATCGGTGCCGCAACTGTCCATATCGGTGCCGCAACTATCCATATCAGTGCCGAAACTGTCCATATCGATGACGCAACTGTCCATGTCGGTGCCGCAACTGTCCATATCGGTGACGCAATTGTCCATATCGTGGCAGCAACTATCCATATCAGTGCCGCAACTGTCCATATTCTTTGCCGCAACTGTCCATATCGGTGCCGAAACTGTCCATATCGGTGCCGCAACTGTCCATATCGGTGCCGCAACTATCCATATCAGTGCCGAAACTATCCATATCGGTGCCGCAACTGTCCATATCGGTGACGCAATTGTCCATATCGGGGCCGCAACTATCCATATCAGTGCCGCAACTGTCCATATCAGTGCCGCAACTGTCCATATCAGTGCCGAAACTGTCCATATCGGTGCCGCAACTGTCCATATCGGTGCCGCAACTGTCCATATCGGTGACGCAACTGTCCATATCGGTGCCGCAACTATCCATATCAGTGCCGCAATTGTCCATATCGGTGCCGCAACTGTCCATATCAGTGCCGCAACTGTCCATATTCTTTGCCGCAACTGTCAATATCAGTGCCGCAACTATCCATAACAGTGACGCAACTGTCAATATCAGTGGCGCAAATGTCCATATCAGTGCCGCAAATCATCCTCAGAATGATAGTCAAAAAGTATCAGTACGAGGATAACTGTTCGTATGAGTGCTGCAACTGTCCATATCGGTGCCGCAACTGTCCATATCGGTGCCGCAACTATCCATATCAGTGCCGAAACTGTCCATATCGGTGACGCAACTGTCCATGTCGGTGCCGCAACTGTCCATATCGGTGACGCAATTGTCCATATCGGGGCCGCAACTATCCATATCAGTGCCGCAACTCATCCTCGGACTGATACTCAAAAAGTATCAGTACGAGGATAACTGTTCGTATGAGTGCCGCAACTGTCCTTATCAGTGCCGCAACTGTCAATATCAGTGCCGCAACTGTCCATATCGGTGCCGCAACTGTCCATATCGGTGCCGAAACTGTCCATATCGGTGCCGCAACTGTCCATATCGGTGCCGCAACTATCCATATCAGTGCCGAAACTATCCATATCGGTGCCGCAACTGTCCATATCGGTGACGCAATTGTCCATATCGGGGCCGCAACTATCCATATCAGTGCCGCAACTGTCCATATCAGTGCCGCAACTGTCCATATCAGTGCCGAAACTGTCCATATCGGTGCCGCAACTGTCCATATCGGTGCCGCAACTGTCCATATCGGTGACGCAACTGTCCATATCGGTGCCGCAACTATCCATATCAGTGCCGCAATTGTCCATATCGGTGCCGCAACTGTCCATATCAGTGCCGCAACTGTCCATATTCTTTGCCGCAACTGTCAATATCAGTGCCGCAACTATCCATAACAGTGACGCAACTGTCAATATCAGTGCCGCAAATGTCCATATCAGTGCCGCAAATCATCCTCAGAATGATAGTCAAAAAAGTATCAGTACGAGGATAACTGTTCGTATGAGTGCTGCAACTGTCCATATCGGTGCCGCAACTGTCCATATCGGTGCCGCAACTATCCATATCAGTGCCGAAACTGTCCATATCGATGACGCAACTGTCCATGTCGGTGCCGCAACTGTCCATATCGGTGACGCAATTGTCCATATCGTGGCAGCAACTATCCATATCAGTGCCGCAACTGTCCATATTCTTTGCCGCAACTGTCCATATCGGTGCCGAAACTGTCCATATCGGTGCCGCAACTGTCCATATCGGTGCCGCAACTATCCATATCAGTGCCGAAACTATCCATATCGGTGCCGCAACTGTCCATATCGGTGACGCAATTGTCCATATCGGGGCCGCAACTATCCATATCAGTGCCGCAACTGTCCATATCAGTGCCGCAACTGTCCATATCAGTGCCGAAACTGTCCATATCGGTGCCGCAACTGTCCATATCGGTGCCGCAACTGTCCATATCGGTGCCGCAACTATCCATATCAGTGCCGAAACTGTCCATATCGGTGACGCAACTGTCCATGTCGGTGCCGCAACTGTCCATATCGGTGACGCAATTGTCCATATCGGGGCCGCAACTATCCATATCAGTGCCGCAACTCATCCTCGGACTGATTCTCAAAAAAGTATCAGTACGAGGATAACTGTTCGTATGAGTGCCGCAACTGTCCTTATCAGTGCCGCAACTGTCAATATCAGTGCCGCAACTGTCCATATCGGTGCCGCAACTGTCCATATCAGTGCCGCAACTGTCCATATCAGTGCCGAAACTGTCCATATCGGTGCCGCAACTGTCCATATCGGTGCCGCAACTGTCCATATCGGTGACGCAACTGTCCATATCGGTGCCGCAACTATCCATATCAGTGCCGCAATTGTCCATATCGGTGCCGCAACTGTCCATATCAGTGCCGCAACTGTCCATATTCTTTGCCGCAACTGTCAATATCAGTGCCGCAACTATCCATAACAGTGACGCAACTGTCAATATCAGTGGCGCAAATGTCCATATCAGTGCCGCAAATCATCCTCAGAATGATAGTCAAAAAAGTATCAGTACGAGGATAACTGTTCGTATGAGTGCTGCAACTGTCCATATCGGTGCCGCAACTGTCCATATCGGTGCCGCAACTATCCATATCAGTGCCGAAACTGTCCATATCGGTGACGCAACTGTCCATGTCGGTGCCGCAACTGTCCATATCGGTGACGCAATTGTCCATATCGGGGCCGCAACTATCCATATCAGTGCCGCAACTCATCCTCGGACTGATACTCAAAAAGTATCAGTACGAGGATAACTGTTCGTATGAGTGCCGCAACTGTCCTTATCAGTGCCGCAACTGTCAATATCAGTGCCGCAACTGTCCATATCGGTGCCGCAACTGTCCATATCGGTGCCGAAACTGTCCATATCGGTGCCGCAACTGTCCATATCGGTGCCGCAACTATCCATATCAGTGCCGAAACTATCCATATCGGTGCCGCAACTGTCCATATCGGTGACGCAATTGTCCATATCGGGGCCGCAACTATCCATATCAGTGCCGCAACTGTCCATATCAGTGCCGCAACTGTCCATATCAGTGCCGAAACTGTCCATATCGGTGCCGCAACTGTCCATATCGGTGCCGCAACTGTCCATATCGGTGACGCAACTGTCCATATCGGTGCCGCAACTATCCATATCAGTGCCGCAA
>JAKIJQ010000450.1:0-53806 GCA_023373905.1 Rhizoglyphus robini | reverse complement strand
TGTCTTGATGTGAGAGTGTGGAATGTAGATTGAGATGGTCGAGGTGGTGGACAGATTGAACGGGAAAAGGTATTAACCGACATCGGTACTGAAGATGGGTTGATGTGAGATTGTGGAAAGTTGATAGTGTTGGTCGTTGTGGTGATGCGATTGCACGGGAAAAGGTATTAACCGACATCGGTACTGAAGATGGGTTGATGTGAGATTGTGGAAAGTTGATAGTGTTGGTCGTTGTGGTGATGCGATTGCACGGGAAAAGGTATTAACCGATATCGGTACTGAAGATGAGTTGATGTGAGAGTGTGGAATGTAGATTGAGATGGTCGAGGTGGTGATCCGATTGCACGGGAAAAGGTATTAACCGACATCGGTACTGAAGATGGGTTGATGTGAGAGTGTGGAATGTAGATTGAGATGGTCGAGGTGGTGGACAGATTGCACGGGAAAAGGTATTAACCGACATCGGTACTGAAGTTGGGTTGATGTGAGATTGTGGAAAGTTGATAGTGTTGGTCGTTGTGGTGATGCGATTGCACGGGAAAAGGTATTAACCGACATTGGTACTGAAGATGGGATGATGTGAGATTGTGGATAGTTGATAGTGTTGGTCGTTGTGGTGATGCGATTGCACGGGAAAAGGTATTAACCGATATCGGTACTGAAGTTGTGTTGATGTGAGATTGTGGAAAGTTGATAGTGTTTGTCGTTGTGGTGATCCGATTGCACGGGAAATAGTATTAACCGACAACGGCACTGAAGATGAGTTGAGGTGAGAGTGTGGAAAGTTGATAGTGTTGGTCGTTGTGGTGATGCGATTGCACGGGAAAAGGTATTAACCGACATCGGTACTGAAGTTGGGTTGAGGTGAGAGTGTGGAAAGTTGATAGTGTTGGTCGTTGTGGTGATGCGATTGCACGGGAAAAGGTATTAACCGACACCGGCACTGAAGATGGGTTGATGTGAGATTGTGGAATGTAGATTGAGATGGTCGAGGTGGTGAGGCGATTGCACGGGAAATTGAATTAACCGACATCGGTACTGAAGTTGGGTTGATGTGAGATTGTGGAAAGTTGATAGTGTTGGTCGTTGTGGTGATGCGATTGCACGGGAAAAGGTATTAACCGACATCGGTACTGAAGATGGGTTGATGTGAGATTGTGGAAAGTTGATAGTGTTGGTCGTTGTGGTGATTAATTGTACGGGAAAAGGTATTAACCGACATCGGTACTGAAGTTGTGTTGGTGTGGAGATTGTGGAAAGATTGATAGTGTTGGTCGTTGTGGTGATGCGATTGCACGGGAAAAGGTATTAACCGACATCGGTACTGAAGTTGGGTTGAGGTGAGAGTGTGGAAAGTTGATAGTGTTGGTCGTTGTGGTGATGCGATTGCACGGGAAAAGGTATTAACCGACATCGGTACTGAAGATGGGTTGATGTGAGATTGTGGAAAGTTGATAGTGTTGGTAGTTGTGGTGATGCGATTGCACGGGAAAAGGTATTAACCGACACCGGCACTGAAGATGGGTTGATGTGAGATTGTGGAATGTAGATTGAGATGGTCGAGGTGGTGAGGCGATTGCACGGGAAATTGAATTAACCGACACCGGCACTGAAGATGGGTTGATGTGAGATTGTGGAAAGTTGATAGTGTTGGTAGTTGTGGTGGATTGATTGCACGGGAAAAGGTAATAACCGACATCGGTACTGAAGATGGGTTGATGTGAGATTGTGGAAAGTTGATAGTGTTGGTAGTTGTGGTGGATTGATTGCACGGGAAAAGGTAATAACCGACATCGGTACTGAAGATGGGTTGATGTGAGATTGTGGAAAGTTGATAGTGTTGGTAGTTGTGGTGGATTGATTGCACGGGAAAAGGTATTAACCGACACCGGCACTGAAGATGGGTTGATGTGAGATTGTGGAAAGTTGATAGTGTTGGTAGTTGTGGTGATGCGATTGCACGGGAAAAGGTATTAACCGACACCGGCACTGAAGATGGGTTGATGTGAGATTGTGGAATGTAGATTGAGATGGTCGAGGTGGTGAGGCGATTGCACGGGAAATTGAATTAACCGACACCGGCACTGAAGATGGGTTGATGTGAGATTGTGGAAAGTTGATAGTGTTGGTAGTTGTGGTGATGCGATTGCACGGGAAAAGGTAATAACCGACATCGGTACTGAAGATGGGTTGATGTGAGATTGTGGAAAGTTGATAGTGTTGGTAGTTGTGGTGATGCGATTGCACGGGAAAAAGGTATTAACCGACATCGGTACTGAAGATGTATTGGTGTGAGATTGTGGAAAGTTGATAGTGTTGGTAGTTGTGGTGATGCGATTGCACGGGAAAAGGTAATAACCGACATCGGTACTGAAGATGGGTTGATGTGAGATTGTGGAAAGTTGATAGTGTTGGTAGTTGTGGTGGATTGATTGCACGGGAAAAGGTATTAACCGACACCGGCACTGAAGATGGGTTGATGTGAGATTGTGGAAAGTTGATAGTGTTGGTAGTTGTGGTGATGCGATTGCACGGGAAAAGGTATTAACCGACACCGGCACTGAAGATGGGTTGATGTGAGATTGTGGAATGTAGATTGAGATGGTCGAGGTGGTGAGGCGATTGCACGGGAAATTGAATTAACCGACACCGGCACTGAAGATGGGTTGATGTGAGATTGTGGAAAGTTGATAGTGTTGGTAGTTGTGGTGATGCGATTGCACTTGAAAAGGTATTAACCGACACCGGCACTGAAGATGGGTTGATGTGAGATTGTGGAAAGTTGAATGAGATGGTCGAGGTGGTAGACAGATTGCACGGGAAAAAGGTATTAACCGACATCGGTACTGAAGATGGGTTGATGTGAGATTGTGGAATGTAGATTGAGATGGTCGAGGTGGTGAGGCGATTGCACGGGAAAAGGTAATAACCGACATCGGTACTGAAGTTGGGTTGATGTGAGATTGTGGAAAGTTGATAGTGTTGGTAGTTGTGGTGATGCGATTGCACGGGAAAAGGTATTAACCGACATCGGCACTGAAGATGGGTTGATGTGAGATTGTGGAAAGTTGATAGTGTTGGTAGTTGTGGTGATGCGATTGCACTTGAAAAGGTATTAACCGACACCGGCACTGAAGATGGGTTGATGTGAGATTGTGGAATGTAGATTGAGATGGTCGAGGTGGTGAGGCGATTGCACGGGAAAAGGTAATAACCGACATCGGTACTGAAGATGGGTTGATGTGAGATTGTGGAATGTAGATTGAGATGGTCGAGGTGGTGAGGCGATTGCACGGGAAATTGAATTAACCGACACCGGCACTGAAGATGGGTTGATGTGAGATTGTGGAAAGTTGATAGTGTTGGTAGTTGTGGTGATGCGATTGCACGGGAAAAGGTATTAACCGACATAGGTAC
This sequence comes from Rhizoglyphus robini, assembly GCA_023373905.1. NCBI lineage: Eukaryota > Metazoa > Arthropoda > Arachnida > Sarcoptiformes > Acaridae > Rhizoglyphus > Rhizoglyphus robini. Next base: position 50,389 of record JAKIJQ010000450.1, on the reverse strand, counting down.
TGAAGTTGTGTTGATGTGAGATTGTGGAAAGTTGATAGTGTTGGTAGTTGTGGTGAGGCGATTGCACGGGAAAAGGTAATAACCGACATCGGTACTGAAGATGGGTTGATGTGAGATTGTGGAAAGTTGATAGTGTTGGTAGTTGTGGTGGATTGATTGCACGGGAAAAGGTATTAACCGACACCGGCACTGAAGATGGGTTGATGTGAGATTGTGGAAAGTTGATAGTGTTGGTAGTTGTGGTGATGCGATTGCACGGGAAAAGGTATTAACCGACATCGGTACTGAAGATGGGTTGATGTGAGATTGTGGAATGTAGATTGAGATGGTCGAGGTGGTAAGGCGATTGCACGGGAAAAGGTAATAACCGACATCGGTACTGAAGATGGGTTGATGTGAGATTGTGGAAAGTTGATAGTGTTGGTAGTTGTGGTGGATTGATTGCACGGGAAAAGGTAATAACCGACATCGGTACTGAAGATGGGTTGATGTGAGATTGTGGAAAGTTGATAGTGTTGGTAGTTGTGGTGGATTGATTGCACGGGAAATTGAATTAACCGACACCGGCACTGAAGATGGGTTGATGTGAGATTGTGGAAAGTTGATAGTGTTGGTAGTTGTGGTGATGCGATTGCACGGGAAAAGGTATTAACCGACATCGGTACTGAAGATGGGTTGATGTGAGATTGTGGAAAGTTGATAGTGTTGGTAGTTGTGGTGGATTGATTGCACGGGAAAAGGTATTAACCGACACCGGCACTGAAGATGGGTTGATGTGAGATTGTGGAATGTAGATTGAGATGGTCGAGGTGGTGAGGCGATTGCACGGGAAAAGGTATTAACCGACATCGGTACTGAAGATGGGTTGATGTGAGATTGTGGAAAGTTGATAGTGTTGGTAGTTGTGGTGATGTGATTGCACGGGAAAATGGTATTAACCGACACCGGCACTGAAGATGGGTTGATGTGAGATTGTGGAAAGTTGATAGTGTTGGTAGTTGTGGTGATGCGATTGCACTTGAAAAGGTATTAACCGACACCGGCACTGAAGATGGGTTGATGTGAGATTGTGGAAAGTTGATAGTGTTGGTAGTTGTGGTGATGCGATTGCACTTGAAAAGGTATTAACCGACATCGGTACTGAAGATGGGTTGATGTGAGATTGTGGAAAGTTGATAGTGTTGGTAGTTGTGGTGATGCGATTGCACGTGAAAAGGTATTAACCGACACCGGCACTGAAGATGGGTTGATGTGAGATTGTGGAATGTAGATTGAGATGGTCGAGGTGGTGAGGCGATTGCACGGGAAATTGAATTAACCGACACCGGCACTGAAGATGGGTTGATGTGAGATTGTGGAAAGTTGATAGTGTTGGTAGTTGTGGTGATGCGATTGCACGGGAAAAGGTAATAACCGACATCGGTACTGAAGTTGGGTTGATGTGAGATTGTGGAAAGTTGATAGTGTTGGTCGTTGTGGTGATGCGATTGCACGGGAAAAGGTAATAACCGACATCGGTACTGAAGATGGGTTGATGTGAGATTGTGGAAAGTTGATAGTGTTGGTAGTTGTGGTGGATTGATTGCACGGGAAAAGGTATTAACCGACATCGGTACTGAAGATGGGTTGATGTGAGATTGTGGAAAGTTGATAGTGTTGGTAGTTGTGGTGATGCGATTGCACGGGAAAAGGTATTAACCGACACCGGCACTGAAGATGGGTTGATGTGAGATTGTGGAATGTAGATTGAGATGGTCGAGGTGGTGAGGCGATTGCACGGGAAATTGAATTAACCGACATCGGTACTGAAGATGGGTTGATGTGAGATTGTGGAAAGTTGATAGTGTTGGTAGTTGTGGTGATGCGATTGCACGGGAAAAGGTATTAACCGACACCGGCACTGAAGATGGGTTGATGTGAGATTGTGGAAAGTTGATAGTGTTGGTAGTTGTGGTGGATTGATTGCACGGGAAAAGGTAATAACCGACATCGGTACTGAAGATGGGTTGATGTGAGATTGTGGAAAGTTGATAGTGTTGGTAGTTGTGGTGGATTGATTGCACGGGAAAAGGTATTAACCGACATCGGTACTGAAGATGGGTTGATGTGAGATTGTGGAAAGTTGATAGTGTTGGTCGTTGTGGTGAAGCGATTGCACGGGAAAAGGTATTAACCGACATCGGTACTGAAGATGGGTTGATGTGAGATTGTGGAATGTAGATTGAGATGGTCGAGGTGGTGAGGCGATTGCACGGGAAATTGAATTAACCGACATCGGTACTGAAGATGGGTTGATGTGAGATTGTGGAAAGTTGATAGTGTTGGTAGTTGTGGTGATGCGATTGCACGGGAAAAGGTATTAACCGACATCGGTACTGAAGATGGGTTGATGTGAGATTGTGGAAAGTTGATAGTGTTGGTCGTTGTGGTGATGCGATTGCACGGGAAAAAGGTATTAACCGACATCGGTACTGAAGATGGGTTGAGGTGAGAGTGTGGAAAGTTGATAGTGTTGGTCGTTGTGGTGATGCGATTGCACGGGAAAAAGGTATTAACCGACATCGGTACTGAAGACGGGTTGGTGTGAGATTGTGGAAAGTTGATAGTGTTGGACGTTGTGGTGATGCGATTGCACGGGAAAAGGCATTAACCGACAACGGCACTGAAGATGTGTTGATGTGAGATTGTGGAATGTAGATTGAGATGGTCGAGGTGGTGGACAGATTGCACGGGAAAAGGTATTAACCGACATCGGTACTGAAGATGTGTTTGTGTGAGATTGTGGAAAGTTGATAGTGTTGGTCGTTGTGGTGATGCGATTGCACGGGAAAAAGGTATTAACCGAAATCGGTACTGAAGATGTGTTGGTGTGAGATTGTGGAAAGTTGATAGTGTTGGTCGTTGTGGTGATGCGATTGCACGGGAAATGGTATTAACCGAAATCGGTACTGAAGATGTGTTGGTGTGAGATTGTGGAAAAGTTGATAGTGTTGGTCGTTGTGGTGATGCGATTGCACAGGAAAAGGTATTAACCGACATCGGTACTGAAGATGGGTTGGTGTGAGATTGTGGAAAGTTGATAGTGTTGGTCGTTGTGGTGATGCGATTGCACAGGAAAAGGTAATAACCGACAGCGGCACTGAAGATGTCTTGATGTGAGATTGTGGAATGTAGATTGAGATGGTCGAGGTGGTGGACAGATTGCACGGGAAAAGGTATTAACCGACATCGGTACTGAAGTTGGGTTGATGTGAGATTGTGGAAAGTTGATAGTGTTGGTCGTTGTGGTGATGCGATTGCACAGGAAAAGGTAATAACCGACAGCGGCACTGTAGATGGGTTGAGGTGAGAGTGTGGAAAGTTGATAGTGTTGGTCGTTGTGGTGATGCGATTGCACGGGAAAAGGTATTAACCGACATCGGTACTGAAGATGTATTGGTGTGAGATTGTGGAAAGTTGATAGTGTTGGTCGTTGTGGTGATGCGATTGCACGGGAAAAGGTATTAACCGACAGCGGTACTGTAGATGGGTTGAGGTGAGAGTGTGGAAAGTTGATAGTGTTGGTCGTTGTGGTGATGCGATTGCACGGGAAAAGGTATTAACCGACATCGATACTGAAGTTGTGTTGATGTGAGATTGTGGAAAGTTGATAGTGTTGGTCGTTGTGGTGATGCGATTGCACGGGAAAAAGGTATTAACCGACATCGGTACTGAAGATGTCTTGATGTGAGATTGTGGAATGTAGATTGAGATGGTCGAGGTGGTGGACAGATTGCACGGGAAAAGGTATTAACCGACATCGGTACTGAAGATGTGTTGGTGTTGAGATTGTGGAAAGTTGATAGTGTTGGTCGTTGTGGTGATGCGATTGCACGGGAAATGGTATTAACCGACAACGGCACTGAAGATGGGTTGATGTGAGATTGTGGAAAGTTGAATGAGATGGTCGAGGTGGTGGACAGATTGCACGGGAAAAGGTATTAACCGACATCGGTACTGAAGATGTCTTGATGTGAGATTGTGGAATGTAGATTGAGATGGTCGAGGTGGTGGACAGATTGCACGGGAAAAGGTATTAACCGACATCGGTACTGAAGTTGTGTTGGTGTGAGATTGTGGAAAGTTGATAGTGTTGGTCGTTGTGGTGATGCGATTGCACGGGAAAATGTATTAACCGACAACGGCACTGAAGATGGGTTGATGTGAGATTGTGGAAAGTTGAATGAGATGGTCGAGGTGGTGGACAGATTGCACGGGAAAAGGTATTAACCGACATCGGTACTGAAGATGTCTTGATGTGAGATTGTGGAATGTAGATTGAGATGGTCGAGGTGGTGGACAGATTGCACGGGAAAAGGTATTAACCGACATCGGTACTGAAGTTGTGTTGGTGTGAGATTGTGGAAAGTTGATAGTGTTGGTCGTTGTGGTGATGCGATTGCACGGGAAAATGTATTAACCGACAACGGCACTGAAGATGGGTTGATGTGAGATTGTGGAAAGTTGAATGAGATGGTCGAGGTGGTGGACAGATTGCACGGGAAAAAGGTATTAACCGACATCGGTACTGAAGATGGGTAGATGTGAGAGTGTGGAATGTAGATTGAGATGGTCGAGGTGGTGGACAGATTGCACGGGAAAAAGGTATTAACCGACATCGGAACTGAAGATGTGTTGGTGTTGAGATTGTGGAAAGTTGATAGTGTTGGTCGTTGTGGTGATGCGATTGCACGGGAAAAGGTATTAACCGACATCGGTACTGAAGATGTGTTGGTGTGAGATTGTGGAAAGTTGATAGTGTTGGTCGTTGTGGTGATGCGATTGCACGGGAAAAAGGTATTAACCGACATCGGTACTGAAGATGGGTTGAGGTGAGAGTGTGGAAAGTTGATAGTGTTGGTCGTTGTGGTGATGCGATTGCACGGGAAAAGGTATTAACCGACATCGGTACTGAAGACGGGTTGGTGTGAGATTGTGGAAAGTTGATAGTGTTGGACGTTGTGGTGATGCGATTGCACGGGAAAAGGTATTAACCGACAACGGCACTGAAGATGTGTTGATGTGAGATTGTGGAATGTAGATTGAGATGGTCGAGGTGGTGGACAGATTGCACGGGAAAAGGTATTAACCGACATCGGTACTGAAGATGTGTTGGTGTGAGATTGTGGAAAGTTGATAGTGTTGGTCGTTGTGGTGATGCGATTGCACGGGAAAAAGGTATTAACCGACATCGGTATTGAAGATGGGTTGAGGTGAGAGTGTGGAAAGTTGATAGTGTTGGTCGTTGTGGTGATGCGATTGCACGGGAAAAAGGTATTAACCGACATCGGTACTGAAGATGTGTTGGTGTGAGATTGTGGAAAGTTGATAGTGTTGGTCGTTGTGGTGATGCGATTGCACGGGAAAAGGTATTAACCGACATCGGTACTGAAGATGTGTTGGTGTGAGATTGTGGAAAGTTGATAGTGTTGGTCGTTGTGGTGATGCGATTGCACGGGAAAAAGGTATTAACCGACATCGGTACTGAAGATGTCTTGATGTGAGATTGTGGAAAGTTGATAGTGTTGGTCGTTGTGGTGAGGCGATTGCACGGGAAAAGGTATTAACTGACATCGGTACTGAAGATGGGTAGATGTGAGAGTGTGGAATGTAGATGTAGAGGCTTTTGTTGGAAACCATAATCAACAGAAGTTGGATTCATTCGATTCCCGCCGTAACGAAGGAATATTTCTGGGCGTTACAGAGGACCACCAAAAATTCATCGCGTATGACTTTACCGATGACCGCATTGACGTTCACCGCAATATGCACTTCATTGAAAGCGAATTTCCATACAAGTCTAGCAAATATGTGCATGAATTCGACTTTGATTATTTACCCGAATCTTTGGAGACTGAATTGCCATTTGAAGAAACAGGACAACTTATCAATGAAACGGATACTTTATCAATTGCGGAGGAGTTCGAACACGAACCTCAAACTGATGTTTTGGAACAAGAAGTAGACGAGACTACATCTGAACAAGTTCAACGCGAAGAGGAAATCTCAACTGAACAAGAAAGTCAGCCACTGCCTGAACCTATTGTACCTCGTTATCCTCAACGCAAGAATCGTGGCGTTCCACCCAAGTATTATGGTCGTGATGACCAAGATGCCAGTATTAAGGCCATTCGTAAAGAAGGCGTTCCATTTACAACTGTGGAAGCTATGGCAAGTCCTGATCGTGACTCATGGATTGATGCTATACAGTCAGAAGCAGAATCATTACGTCAACACGAAGTTTACACTCGAGTTCGCGAAAAAGAAGTGGAAAAGAATGTGGAATGTAGATTGAGATGGTCGAGGTGGTGGACAGATTGCACGGGAAAAGGTATTAACCGACATCGGTACTGAAGATGTCTTGATGTGAGATTGTGGAAAGTTGATAGTGTTGGTCGTTGTGGTGAGAGCGATTGCACGGGAAAAGGTATTAACTGACGTCGGTACTGAAGATGGGTAGATGTGAGAGTGTGGAATGTAGATTGAGATGGTCGAGGTGGTGGACAGATTGCACGGGAAAAAGGTATTAACCGACATCGGTACTGAAGATGTGTTGGTGTGAGATTGTGGAAAGTTGATAGTGTTGGTCGTTGTGGTGATGCGATTGCACGGGAAAAAGGTATTAACCGACATCGGTACTGAAGATGTCTTGATGTGAGATTGTGGAAAGTTGATAGTGTTGGTCGTTGTGTTGATGCGATTGCACGGGAAAAAGGTATTAACCGACATCGGTACTGAAGATGGGTTGAGGTGAGAGTGTGGAAAGTTGATAGTGTTGGTCGTTGTGGTGATGCGATTGCACGGGAAAAAGGTATTAACCGACATCGGTACTGAAGATGTCTTGATGTGAGATTGTGGAAAGTTGATAGTGTTGGTCGTTGTGGTGAGGCGATTGCACGGGAAAAGGTATTAACTGACATCGGTACTGAAGATGGGTAGATGTGAGAGTGTGGAATGTAGATGTAGAGGCTTTTGTTGGAAACCATAATCAACAGAAGTTGGATTCATTCGATTCCCGTCGTAACGAAGGAGTATTTCTGGGAGTAACGGAGGACCACCAGAAATTCATCGCGTATGACTTTACCGATGACCGCATTGATGTTCACCGCAATATGCACTTCATTGAAAGCGAGTTTCCATACAAGTCTAGCAAATATGTGCATGAATTCGACTTTGATTATTTACCCGAATCTTTGGAGACTGAATTGCCATTTGAAGAAACAGGACAACTTATCAATGAAACGGATACTTTATCAATTGCGGAGGAGCTCGAACACGAACCTCAAACTGATGTTTTGGAACAAGAAGTAGACGAGACTACATCTGAACAAGTTCAACGCGAAGAGGAAATCTCTACCGAACAAGAAAGTCAGCCACTGCCTGAACCTATTGTACCTCGTTATCCTCAACGCAAGAATCGTGGCGTTCCACCCAAGTATTATGGTCGTGATGACCAAGATGCCAGTATTAAGGCCATTCGCAAAGAAGGCGTTCCATTTACAACTGTGGAAGCTATGGCAAGTCCTGATCGTGACTCATGGATTGATGCTATACAGTCAGAAGCAGAATCATTACGTCAACACGAAGTTTACACTCGAGTTCGCGAAAAAGAAGTGCAAAAGAATGTGGAATGTAGATTGAGATGGTCGAGGTGGTGGACAGATTGCACGGGAAAAAGGTATTAACCGACATCGGTACTGAAGATGTCTTGATGTGAGATTGTGGAAAGTTGATAGTGTTGGTCGTTGTGGTGAGGCGATTGCACGGGAAAAGGTATTAACTGACGTCGGTACTGAAGATGGGTAGATGTGAGAGTGTGGAATGTAGATTGAGATGGTCGAGGTGGTGGACAGATTGCACGGGAAAAGGTATTAACCGACATCGGTACTGAAGATGTGTTGGTGTGAGATTGTGGAAAGTTGATAGTGTTGGTCGTTGTGGTGATGCGATTGCACGGGAAAAAGGTATTAACCGACATCGGTACTGAAGATGTCTTGATGTGAGATTGTGGAAAGTTGATAGTGTTGGTCGTTGTGTTGATGCGATTGCACGGGAAAAAGGTATTAACCGACATCGGTACTGAAGATGGGTTGAGGTGAGAGTGTGGAAAGTTGATAGTGTTGGTCGTTGTGGTGATGCGATTGCACGGGAAAAAGGTATTAACCGACATCGGTACTGAAGATGTGTTGGTGTGAGATTGTGGAAAGTTGATAGTGTTGGTCGTTGTGGTGATGCGATTGCACGGGAAAAGGTATTAACCGACATCGGTACTGAAGATGGGTTGAGGTGAGAGTGTGGAAAGTTGATAGTGTTGGTCGTTGTGGTGATGCGATTGCACGGGAAAAGGTATTAACCGACATCGGTTCTGAAGATGTCTTGATGTGAGATTGTGGAAAGTTGATAGTGTTGGTCGTTGTGGTGATGCGATTGCAAGGGAAAAGGTATTAACCGAAATCGGTACTGAAGATGTCTTGATGTGAGATTGTGGAATGTAGATTGAGATGGTCGAGGTGGTGGACAGATTGCACGGGAAAAAGGTATTAACCGACATCGGTACTGAAGATGTGTTGATGTGAGATTGTGGAAAGTTGATAGTGTTGGTCGTTGTGGTGATGCGATTGCACGGGAAAAGGTATTAACCGACATCGGTACTGAAGATGGGTTGATGTGAGATTGTGGAAAGTTGATAGTGTTGGTCGTTGTGGTGAGGCGATTGCACGGGAAAAAGGTATTAACTGACATCGGTACTGAAGATGGGTAGATGTGAGAGTGTGGAATGTAGATTGAGATGGTCGAGGTGGTGGACAGATTGCACGGGAAAAGGTATTAACCGACAACGATACTGAAGATGGGTTGGTGTGAGATTGTGGAAAGTTGATAGTGTTGGTCGTTGTGGTGATGCGATTGCACAGGAAAAAGGTATTAACCGACATCGGTACTGAAGATGTGTTGGTGTGAGATTGTGGAAAGTTGATAGTGTTGGTCGTTGTGGTGATGCGATTGCACAGGAAAAGGTATTAACCGACATCGATACTGAAGTTGGGTTGGTGTGAGATTGTGGAAAGTTGATAGTGTTGGTCGTTGTGGTGATGCGATTGCACAGGGAAAAGGTATTAACCGACATCGGTACTGAAGATGGGTTGGTGTGAGATTGTGGAAAGTTGATAGTGTTGGTCGTTGTGGTGATGCGATTGCACGGGAAAAAGGTATTAACCGACATCGGTACTGAAGATGGGTTGAGGTGAGAGTGTGGAAAGTTGATAGTGTTGGTCGTTGTGGTGATGCGATTGCACGGGAAAAGGTATTAACCGACATCGGTACTGAAGACGGGTTGGTGTGAGATTGTGGAAAGTTGATAGTGTTGGACGTTGTGGTGATGCGATTGCACGGGAAAAAGGTATTAACCGACAACGGCACTGAAGATGTGTTGATGTGAGATTGTGGAATGTAGATTGAGATGGTCGAGGTGGTGGACAGATTGCACGGGAAAAAGGTATTAACCGACATCGGTACTGAAGATGTGTTGGTGTGAGATTGTGGAAAGTTGATAGTGTTGGTCGTTGTGGTGATGCGATTGCACGGGAAAAAGGTATTAACCGACATCGGTACTGAAGATGTCTTGATGTGAGATTGTGGAAAGTTGATAGTGTTGGTCGTTGTGGTGATGCGATTGCAAGGGAAAAAGGTATTAACCGAAATCGGTACTGAAGATGTCTTGATGTGAGATTGTGGAATGTAGATTGAGATGGTCGAGGTGGTGGACAGATTGCACGGGAAAAGGTATTAACCGACATCGGTACTGAAGATGTGTTGGTGTGAGATTGTGGAAAGTTGATAGTGTTGGTCGTTGTGGTGATGCGATTGCACGGGAAAAAGGTATTAACCGAAATCGGTACTGAAGATGTCTTGATGTGAGATTGTGGAAAGTTGATAGTGTTGGTCGTTGTGGTGATGCGATTGCACGGGAAAAGGTATTAACCGACATCGGTACTGAAGATGTGTTGGTGTGAGATTGTGGAAAGTTGATAGTGTTGGTCGTTGTGGTGATGCGATTGCACGGGAAAAGGTATTAACCGACATCGGTACTGAAGATGTCTTGATGTGAGATTGTGGAAAGTTGATAGTGTTGGTCGTTGTGGTGATGCGATTGCAAGGGAAAAAGGTATTAACCGAAATCGGTACTGAAGATGTCTTGATGTGAGATTGTGGAATGTAGATTGAGATGGTCGAGGTGGTGGACAGATTGCACGGGAAAAGGTATTAACCGACATCGGTACTGAAGATGTGTTGGTGTGAGATTGTGGAAAGTTGATAGTGTTGGTCGTTGTGGTGATGCGATTGCACGGGAAAAAGGTATTAACCGAAATCGGTACTGAAGATGTCTTGATGTGAGATTGTGGAATGTAGATTGAGATGGTCGAGGTGGTGGACAGATTGCACGGGAAAAGGTATTAACCGACATCGGTACTGAAGATGTGTTGGTGTGAGATTGTGGAAAGTTGATAGTGTTGGTCGTTGTGGTGATGCGATTGCACGGGAAAAGGTATTAACCGACATCGGTACTGAAGATGTCTTGATGTGAGATTGTGGAAAGTTGATAGTGTTGGTCGTTGTGGTGATGCGATTGCAAGGGAAAAGGTATTAACCGAAATCGGTACTGAAGATGTCTTGATGTGAGATTGTGGAATGTAGATTGAGATGGTCGAGGTGGTGGACAGATTGCACGGGAAAAAGGTATTAACCGACATCGGTACTGAAGATGGGTTGGTGTGAGATTGTGGAAAGTTGATAGTGTTGGTCGTTGTGGTGATGCGATTGCACAGGAAAAGGTATTAACCGACATCGGTACTGAAGATGGGTTGGTGTGAGATTGTGGAAAGTTGATAGTGTTGGTCGTTGTGTTGATGCGATTGCACGGGAAAAGGTATTAACCGACATCGGTACTGAAGATGTGTTGGTGTGAGATTGTGGAAAGTTGATAGTGTTGGTCGTTGTGGTGATGCGATTGCACGGGAAAAAGGTATTAACCGACATCGGTACTGAAGATGGGTTGAGGTGAGAGTGTGGAAAGTTGATAGTGTTGGTCGTTGTGGTGATGCGATTGCACGGGAAAAAGGTATTAACCGACATCGGTACTGAAGACGGGTTGGTGTGAGATTGTGGAAAGTTGATAGTGTTGGACGTTGTGGTGATGCGATTGCACGGGAAAAGGTATTAACCGACAACGGCACTGAAGATGTGTTGATGTGAGATTGTGGAATGTAGATTGAGATGGTCGAGGTGGTGGGCAGATTGCACGGGAAAAGGTGTTGAAAGTATTAGCCATGACTAGTACTAGTTCGACCAATGACAAGAACGCGTTAACTAGCAAGAAGTGACCGTTAGATGAGTGTCACCACTGTCACCACTGCCTTGGTGGACATAGCCAATCACAAAGTATAAAAGCACCAAGCATCACAATGCCTCTCTACAGCAGAACCTGGTTGAGGCTTATTTACTCGTAAGTCCTCGTGTTGCCGTCACACTTTACCGTGAGTGCTAACCTTGTCTCTTCTGTCCCCATTAGGTCTATTGACGCTATTTTACTATTCCCGCGCTTTACCTACTGTGGTTGTCTGCCGAGTGTATTTACTTTTATATCCTGTTCTTATACTCTTATAATAATCTTTATATGTTCTATACTTAATCTATTTAATTGTCAATAAATCTAATTACGATAATTCAACAGATTATGAGACTTATCCTCGTTCTCTGTCTGGATCATTGATAGATCTATTCTCAAACTCCTATTCCAACTTAGTTTCAGTCTGAACTATTTTTACCCTAACGTCTTGTGTCTGTCTGTCAGCCTCTACGTCGAGACAAGCGTGTACGAGCGGTGTGTGTGCGTGCTTCATTTTACTGTTCGCTGTTGCCACGCTGCGTGCGTCTGTTTCGTCATTTTAGAAAGTGGCTTCGACATTTCTATAAACTTGTGGTTCGCCTCACCCATTTTACCCTGGTTCTGAGACGGCATCCTGCAATCTAATTGTTTACCACTGAATGATTAATCCCGAGTTTAAAGAAGACGACGACGACGACGAGTTCAAGGAATTGACTGACAGTGGAGAAGTTGACGAAGAAGGAGAAGAAGAGGACGAGCTTCCTGTAGATTCCTCTAAAAAGGAAGTTGTGGCTTCGGAAGGAGAAAAGCAAGTTTCTACTGAAGTCTTAGGTGGTGGTTCGAATTCTATTAAACCGGACGACACCAAGGACGACATTTCGACATCAGCAAGTACTTTGGCTTTTACATTACCAAATATGGCTACCATGTCGTACCTGCCTGGAATCAACTTAGAAAAGTTGAATAAGAAAAACTGGCCTCGTTGGCGCGACCAATTATCAGGAATTCTCGGAGTACTGGGCGCTGGTGATGCGATCAAGAGTGATTTACTGAAGGCGACTCCCAAGAATGAACAAGCTAACGGTATTGCGAAACTATATATTTCTATGAATATAGAAGACGAAAGCCTGAAGATGCTTGTTGCTGGTTTCGATTCGGCTTTTGATATGTATACTCAACTGAAGGACCGATTCGAGAAAGCAGACCCATGGGGTGCTCAGCAAATTCGTCAAAGGATCGCGGCAATCAAATTTAATGACCCAGCCAGAACCGAAGAAACTATTACCAAGCTTGAGCGAGAAGTAAGTCTACTTTGTCTAAAGGCCACAGTGTCTGAAGTAGAAAAGTTCAATATTTTCCTCGCGGCTATAATGACGGAAAGGTACGCTCCACTGGTGTGTCAAGCTCAAGATATGACTGGCACAAAGGCTGATTTGGCAAAATTAAAGAATATGATTGTCCGTCATGGTACCGCTTTAACTAATAGTACCAAGTTGAACGAGATACGTCAATTCAAACCTAAGCGTGGTGGAAGGAAATGTTTTCACTGTGACAAGGAAGGCCATTTTAAGGCTCAATGTCCCGATCTGAAGAACGATTCTACTACGAAGAATGACAAATATCCTGCAAGTTCGGACACTCGTTCAAATCGCCATTTTAAGAAGCGTAATGTCATTGAAGCGAAAGGAAGAGCTATAAAGAAAACTGAGTTACCGTTTGATGTAAATTCGTGTAAGGACAAAAGTGTCGCCGCAATCAACATTGTGACAAGAAAAGTCTCGAAGGCAACGTTCATCCTGGACAATGGCGCCACTGATCACTTTGTATATGATGTCAACTTACTGACCGATATACATGACGCACAGCCGTGTCTTGTTGGTGGCATTTACAAGGAGAGCAACGCGGTTTATTATTCGAGTACTGTGGGCACTGTAAGCATCAAGACGAACGATGGCTCGTATTTTAGTTTTCAGGCTTATCTAGTTCCTGAATTAGAAGATAATTATTTCTCTCTTTCCCGATTCGCTAAAGCTGAAAATGCTTATGTCATCATGAACTCTGACCTGTGCCGTGTCGAGTTTGATGATACTTTAATTTGTGTTGCATCTACAGTGAAGTACAATCACGTGACCGACTTCAACATAGTCTACTTGAATGATAATGAAGTTGTGAAACCTGACAACGAAGCAACCTCTGCAACTGTTCGCAACTTATGGCACCAACGACTTGGACACTGCAGTATTGACCGTATCAATCAGACTGCTGCAATCTTGGATGGTATTAAACCAATTACTGACCGATCCACGTGTGGTTGTTGTGTTCAAGACAAATACGATGCACCTGATTTCAAAAGTAACCCGAATCCTGCCAAAGATGTACTCGACTGCGTCCACTCTGATCTGTCTGGAGATCTAAGGACTGAATCTATTAATGGTGACAAGTACTACATCACTCTAATCGATGAGTATTCGAGATGTTGCCAAGTTTATTTCCTAAAGGCTAAATCTGATGCTGCTGCTGCCATTAAGAATTATGTACAATGGGCTGAGCGTCAAACTGGCAAGAAATTGAAAAGATTCAAGTCGGACGGTGGTGGAGAGTATGTTGATCGAATACTCAAGGATTATTTTGTTTCGAATGGCATTGAGCACACGTTCTCATCACCGTACTGCCCAAAGACGAATGGTTTGGCAGAAAGAAAGAATCGGACCTTGAAGGACCTATGCCGAACGATGATGAATGCCGCCAATTTGCCTAAACCTTATTGGAATTATGGAATACGGTATGCTAATTTCATAAGTAATCGAATAGTCTCCACAGTCACCCACAAGATTCCCTATTATGTCTTTACTGGGACAAAGCCTAGTGTGGAGAAAACTCGCGTTTTCGGATGTAAAGCTTTTGTTGGAAACCATAATCAACAGAAGTTGGATTCATTCGATTCCCGCCGTAACGAAGGAATATTTCTGGGCGTTACAGAGGACCACCAAAAATTCATCGCGTATGACTTTACCGATGACCGCATTGATGTTCACCGCAATATGCACTTCATTGAAAGCGAATTTCCATACAAGTCTAGCAAATATGTGCATGAATTCGACTTTGATTATTTACCCGAATCTTTGGAGACTGAATTGCCATTTGAAGAAACAGGACAACTTATCAATGAAACGGATACTTTATCAATTGCGGAGGAGCTCGAACACGAACCTCAAACTGATGTTTTGGAACAAGAAGTAGACGAGACTACATCTGAACAAGTTCAACGCGAAGAGGAAATCTCTACTGAACAAGAAAGTCAGCCACAGCCTGAACCTATTGTACCTCGTTATCCTCAACGCAAGAATCGTGGCGTTCCACCCAAGTATTATGGTCGTGATGACCAAGATGCCAGTATTAAGGCCATTCGTAAAGAAGGCGTTCCATTTACAACTGTGGAAGCTATGGCAAGTCCTGATCGTGACTCATGGATTGATGCTATACAGTCAGAAGCAGAATCATTACGTCAACACGAAGTTTACACTCGAGTTCGCGAAAAAGAAGTGGAAAAGAATATCCTCGGTACCAGATGGGTATTTGATTTAAAGCGTGATGAAGCCAACCGTGTAGTGAGACACAAAGCACGACTTGTGGTCAAAGGTTATGACCAAATTGCAGATAAGGACTTTTCTGAAACCTATGCTCCCGTTGGACGTAATTCTACCTTCCGTGCTCTGCTCACTTTAGCTGCATCTGAAAATTACCACGTTGCCCACTTTGATGTTTCTACTGCATTCCTTCATTCCGACGTTGATCACGACATCTATGTGCGACCCCCACCTGAACTAGAGGAGCCTGGCTTTGTTTGGCAACTAAAACGATCTCTCTATGGTCTGAAGCAAAGCTCGCGTAACTGGTATCTGCACCTGAAGGAGATACTCAAAGAATGTGATCTCGAACAATCAAATTCGGATTTTGGCTTATTTTACAATGCCAAGAAGAAAATATATGTCCTGATTTATGTTGACGATATTTTAGCGATATGTCTAAACGAAGCTGAAGCTAAGAAACTGTTCGAACAGCTGAAAAAGAAGTTAGACATTAAGGATCTAGGAACTGTCAAGAAGTTCTTGGGATGGCAAGTTGATCGTAAAAGTGATCATTTTGAAGTACATCAGTCAACGTACATTGATGCTGTGATCGAGAAGTTCAATTTGGTGGATTCAAAACCGTTGAACATTCCTTTGAACGACTTCAAAATTAATGATGCACACCAGGAAATCGACTATGAACTACCTGTCCGTGGCATCATTGGCTGTCTACAATACTTGTCGTACAAGAGTCGACCAGATATAACCGCAAGCGTGCAATATCTTTCCCGTCATATGCACGAACCAACTAAAGCTCTGTTTACTGCCTGCAAAAATATAGTGCGATATTTAAGTGGCACCAAGCACTATCGTTTACATTTTGGAAGCAACTCGAAAGCCAACGACGTCGAGTTGTACACTGATGCCTCATTCGGAGTACCGTCTGTTTCTGGAATATTGCTCCACTGGTATGGCTCACCTATTGTTTGGTTCTCGAGAAGACAAACACAAGGCCCGACATCTTCCGCTGAAGCTGAAGCCTATGCATTATGTGATGGTCTAAAAGAATTAGCCTGGTTCAATCAACTTATGTTTGATTTACAACTGAAGCCCAAGCTGTACGCTTATTGTGATAATAAGACTTCCGTCCGAATGATGAAGCAAGGACCTACGAATACTACGAAGCACATCGAAATCAGTTGGTCAGCAATTGCCCGAATCCTTCTAGTCACTGAAGCTGATCTCAAGTATTTACCGAAAGGCGAGATGTTAGCCGATATTCTGACCAAGTCCCTGGCCCATTCTTCCATTGGCCGCGGAGGAGTGTTGAAAGTATTAGCCATGACTAGTACTAGTTCGACCAATGACAAGAACGCGTTAACAAGCAAGAAGTGACCGTTAGATGAGTGTCACCACTGTCACCACTGCCTTGGTGGACATAGCCAATCACAAAGTATAAAAGCACCAAGCATCACAATGCCTCTCTACAGCAGAACCTGGTTGAGGCTTATTTACTCGTAAGTCCTCGAGTTGCCGTCACACTTTACCGTGAGTGCTAACCTTGTCTCTTCTGTCCCCATTAGGTCTATTGACGCTATTTTACTATTCCCGCGCTTTACCTACTGTGGTTGTCTGCCGAGTGTATTTACTTTTATATCCTGTTCTTATACTCTTATAATAATCTTTATATGTTCTATACTTAATCTATTTAATTGTCAATAAATCTAATTACGATAATTCAACAAAAGGTATTAACCGACATCGGTACTGAAGATGGTTTGAAGTGAGATTGTGGAAAGTTGATAGTGTTGGTCGTTGTTGTTGATTAATTGTACGGGAAAAGGTATTAACCGATATCGGTACTGAAGTTGTGTTGATGTGAGATTGTGGAAAGTTGATAGTGTTGGTCGTTGTGGTGATGCGATTGCACGGGAAAAGGTATTAACCGACATCGGTACTGAAGGTGGGTTGATGTGAGATTGTGGAAAGTTGATAGTGTTGGTCGTTGTGGTGATGCGATTGCACGGGAAAAGGTATTAACCGACATCGGTACTGAAGTTGTGTTGATGTGAGATTGTGGAAAGTTGATAGTGTTGGTCGTTGTGGTGATGCGATTGCACGGGAAAAGGTATTAACCGACATCGGTACTGAAGTTGGGTTGATGAGAGTGTGGAATGTAGATTAAGATGGTCGAGGTGGTGGATTGATTGCACGGGATAAGGTATTAACCGACATCGGTACTGAAGTTGTGTTGATGTGAGATTGTGGAAAGTTGATAGTGTTGGTCGTTGTTGTTGATTAATTGTACGGGAAAAGGTATTAACCGATATCGGTACTGAAGTTGTGTTGATGTGAGATTGTGGAAAGTTGATAGTGTTGGTCGTTGTGGTGATGCGATTGCACGGGAAAAGGTATTAACCGACATCGGTACTGAAGATGGGATGATGTGAGATTGTGGATAGTTGATAGTGTTGGTCGTTGTGGTGATGCGATTGCACGGGAAAAGGTATTAACCGACATCGGTACTGAAGATGGGTTGAAGTGAGAGTGTGGAAAGTTGATAGTGTTGGTCGTTGTGGTGATGCGATTGCACGGGAAAAGGTATTAACCGACATCGGTACTGAAGTTGGGTTGATGAGAGTGTGGAATGTAGATTGAGATGGTCGAGGTGGTGGATTGATTGCACGGGATAAGGTATTAACCGACATCGGTACTGAAGATGGTTTAAAGTGAGATTGTGGAAAGTTGATAGTGTTGGTCGTTGTTGTTGATTAATTGTACGGAAAAAGGTATTAACCGATATCGGTACTGAAGTTGTGTTGATGTGAGATTGTGGAAAGTTGATAGTGTTGGTCGTTGTGGTGATGCGATTGCACGGGAAAAGGTATTAACCGACATCGGTACTGAAGATGGGTTGATGTGAGAGTGTGGAATGTAGATTGAGATGGTCGAGGTGGTGGATTGATTGCACGGGAAAAGGTATTAACCGACATCGGTACTGAAGATGGGTTGATGTGAGATTGTGGAAAGTTGATAGTGTTGGTCGTTGTGGTGATGCGATTGCACGGGAAAAGGTATTAACCGACATCGGTACTGAAGATGGGTTGATGTGAGATTGTGGAAAGTTGATAGTGTTGGTCGTTGTGGTGATGCGATTGCACGGGAAAAGGTATTAACCGACATCGGTACTGAAGATGGGATGATGTGAGATTGTGGATAGTTGATAGTGTTGGTCGTTGTTGTGATGCGATTGCACGGGAAAAGGTATTAACCGATATCGGTACTGAAGATGGGATGATGTGAGATTGTGGAAAGTTGATAGTGTTGGTCGTTGTTGTTGATTAATTGTACGGGAAAAGGTATTAACCGATATCGGTACTGAAGTTGTGTTGATGTGAGATTGTGGAAAGTTGATAGTGTTGGTCGTTGTGGTGATGCGATTGCACGGGAAAAGGTATTAACCGACATCGGTACTGAAGATGGTTTGAAGTGAGAGTGTGGAAAGTTGATAGTGTTGGTCGTTGTGGTGATGCGATTGCACGGGAAAAGGTATTAACCGATATCGGTACTGAAGAAGGGATGATGTGAGATTGTGGATAGTTGATAGTGTTGGTCGTTGTGGTGATGCGATTGCACGGGAAAAGGTATTAACCGACATCGGTACTGAAGTTGGGTTGAGGTGAGAGTGTGGAATGTAGATTGAGATGGTCGAGGTGGTGACGCGATTGCACGGGAAAAGGTATTAACCGACATCGGTACTGAAGATGGGATGATGTGAGATTGTGGATAGTTGATAGTGTTGGTCGTTGTGGTGATGCGATTGCACGGGAAAAGGTATTAACCGACATCGGTACTGAAGATGGGATGATGTGAGATTGTGGAAAGTTGATAGTGTTGGTCGTTGTGGTGATGCGATTGCACGGGAAAAGGTATTAACCGACATCGGTACTGAAGTTGTGTTGATGTGAGATTGTGGAAAGTTGATAGTGTTGGTCGTTGTTGTTGATTAATTGTACGGGAAAAGGTATTAACCGATATCGGTACTGAAGTTGTGTTGATGTGAGATTGTGGAATGTAGATTGTGTTGGTCGAGGTGGTGGATTGATTGCACGGGAAAAGGTATTAACCGACATCGGTACTGAAGATGGGATGATGTGAGATTGTGGATAGTTGATAGTGTTGGTCGTTGTGGTGATGCGATTGCACGGGAAAAGGTATTAACCGACATCGGTACTGAAGTTGGGTTGATGAGAGTGTGGAATGTAGATTGTGATGGTCGAGGTGGTGGATTGATTGCACGGGATAAGGTATTAACCGACATCGGTACTGAAGATGGGTTGATGTGAGAGTGTGGAATGTAGATTGAGATGGTCGAGGTGGTGGATTGATTGTACGGGAAAAGGTATTAACCGATATCGGTACTGAAGTTGTGTTGATGTGAGATTGTGGAAAGTTGATAGTGTTGGTCGTTGTTGTTGATTAATTGTACGGGAAAAGGTATTAACCGATATCGGTACTGAAGTTGTGTTGATGTGAGATTGTGGAAAGTTGATAGTGTTGGTCGTTGTGGTGATGCGATTGCACGGGAAAAGGTATTAACCGACATCGGTACTGAAGATGGGTTGAAGTGAGAGTGTGGAAAGTTGATAGTGTTGGTCGTTGTGGTGATGCGATTGCACGGGAAAAGGTATTAACCGACATTGGTACTGAAGATGGGATCATGTAAGATTGTGGATAGTTGATAGTGTTGGTCGTTGTTGTGATGCGATTGAACGGGAAAAGGTATTAACCGATATCGGTACTGAAGATGGGATGATGTGAGATTGTGGAAAGTTGATAGTGTTGGTCGTTGTTGTTGATTGATTGCACGGGAAAAGGTATTAACCGACATCGGTACTGAAGATGGTTTGAAGTGAGAGTGTGGAAAGTTGATAGTGTTGGTCGTTGTGGTGATGCGATTGCACGGGAAAAGGTATTAACCGACATCGGTACTGAAGTTGTGTTGATGTGAGATTGTGGAAAGTTGATAGTGTTGGTCGTTGTGGTGATGCGATTGCACGGGAAAAGGTATTAACCGATATCGGTACTGAAGTTGTGTTGATGTGAGATTGTGGAATGTAGATTAAGATGGTCGAGGTGGTGGATTGATTGCACGGGATAAGGTATTAACCGACATCGGTACTGAAGATGGGTTGATGTGAGATTGTGGAAAGTTGATAGTGTTGGTCGTTGTGGTGATGCGATTGCACGGGAAAAGGTATTAACCGACATCGGTACTGAAGATGGGATGATGTGAGATTGTGGAATGTAGATTGAGATGGTCGAGGTGGTGGACAGATTGAACGGGAAAAGGTATTAACCGACATCGGTACTGAAGATGGGATGATGTGAGATTGTGGATAGTTGATAGTGTTGGTCGTTGTGGTGATGCGATTGCACGGGAAAAGGTATTAACCGACATCGGTACTGAAGATGGGTTGATGTGAGATTGTGGAAAGTTGATTGTGTTGGTCGTTGTGGTGATGCGATTGCACGGGAAAAGGTATTAACCGAAATCGGTACTGAAGATGTCTTGATGTGAGAGTGTGGAATGTAGATTGAGATGGTCGAGGTGGTGGACAGATTGCACGGGAAAAGGTATTTACCGAAATCGGTACTGAAGATGGGTTGATGTGAGATTGTGGAAAGTTGATAGTGTTGGTCGTTGTGGTGATGCGATTGCACGGGAAAAGGTATTAACCGACATCGGTACTGAAGTTGTGTTGAGGTGAGATTGTGGATAGTTGATTGTGATGGTCGAAATGGTGAGGCGATTGCACGGGAAAAGGTAATAACCGACACCGGCACTGATGATGGGTTGATGTGAGAGTGTGGAATGTAGATTGAGATGGTCGAGGTGGTGGACAGATTGCACGGGAAAAAGGTATTAACCGACATCGGTACTGAAGATGGGTAGATGTGAGAGTGTGGAATGTAGATTGAGATGGTCGAGGTGGTGGACAGATTGCACGGGAAAAGGTATTAACCGACATCGGTACTGAAGATGTGTTGGTGTGAGATTGTGGAAAGTTGATAGTGTTGGTCGTTGTGGTGATGCGATTGCACGGGAAAAGGTATTAACCGACATCGGTACTGAAGATGGGTTGGTGTGAGATTGTGGAAAGTTGATAGTGTTGGTCGTTGTGGTGATGCGATTGCACGGGAAAAGGTATTAACCGACATCGGTACTGAAGATGTCTTGATGTGAGATTGTGGAAAGTTGATAGTGTTGGTCGTTGTGGTGATGCGATTGCACGGGAAAAAGGTATTAACCGACATCGGTACTGAAGATGGGTTGAGGTGAGAGTGTGGAATGTAGATTGAGATGGTCGAGGTGGTGGACAGATTGCACGGGAAAAGGTATGAACCGACATCGGTACTGAAGATGGGTTGGTGTGAGATTGTGGAAAGTTGATAGTGTTGGTCGTTGTGGTGATGCGATTGCACGGGAAAAATGTATTAACCGACATCGGTACTGAAGATGTCTTGATGTGAGATTGTGGAAAGTTGATAGTGTTGGTCGTTGTGGTGATGCGATTGCACGGGAAAAAGGTATTAACCGACATCGGTACTGAAGATGTCTTGATGTGAGATTGTGGAAAGTTGATAGTGTTGGTCGTTGTGGTGATGCGATTGCACGGGAAAAGGTATTAACCGACATCGGTACTGAAGATGGGTTGGTGTGAGATTGTGGAAAGTTGATAGTGTTGGTCGTTGTGGTGATGCGATTGCACGGGAAAAGGTATTAACCGACATCGGTACTGAAGATGTCTTGATGTGAGATTGTGGAAAGTTGATAGTGTTGGTCGTTGTGGTGATGCGATTGCACGGGAAAAGGTATTAACCGACATCGGTACTGAAGATGTCTTGATGTGAGATTGTGGAAAGTTGATAGTGTTGGTCGTTGTGGTGATGCGATTGCACAGGGAAAAGGTATTAACCGACATCGGTACTGAAGATGTCTTGATGTGAGATTGTGGAAAGTTGATAGTGTTGGTCGTTGTGGTGATGCGATTGCACGGGAAAAAGGTATTAACCGACATCGGTACTGAAGATGTCTTGATGTGAGATTGTGGAAAGTTGATAGTGTTGGTCGTTGTGGTGATGCGATTGCACGGGAAAAGGTATTAACCGACATCGGTACTGAAGATGGGTT
Source organism: Rhizoglyphus robini (assembly GCA_023373905.1). Taxonomy (NCBI): domain Eukaryota; kingdom Metazoa; phylum Arthropoda; class Arachnida; order Sarcoptiformes; family Acaridae; genus Rhizoglyphus; species Rhizoglyphus robini. The sequence goes on along the minus strand of JAKIJQ010000450.1, from coordinate 28,203 downwards.
GAGGTGAGAGTGTGGAATGTAGATTGAGATGGTCGAGGTGGTGGACAGATTGCACGGGAAAAGGTATGAACCGACATCGGTACTGAAGATGGGTTGGTGTGAGATTGTGGAAAGTTGATAGTGTTGGTCGTTGTGGTGATGCGATTGCACGGGAAAATGTATTAACCGACATCGTTACTGAAGATGTCTTGATGTGAGATTGTGGAAAGTTGATAGTGTTGGTCGTTGTGGTGATGCGATTGCACGGGAAAAGGTATTAACCGACATCGGTACTGAAGATGGGTTGAGGTGAGAGTGTGGAATGTAGATTGAGATGGTCTAGGTGGTGGACAGATTGCACGGGAAAAGGTATGAACCGACATCGGTACTGAAGATGGGTTGGTGTGAGATTGTGGAAAGTTGATAGTGTTGGTCGTTGTGGTGATGCGATTGCACGGGAAAATGTATTAACCGACATCGGTACTGAAGATGTCTTGATGTGAGATTGTGGAAAGTTGATAGTGTTGGTCGTTGTGGTGATGCGATTGCACGGGAAAAGGTATTAACCGACATCGGTACTGAAGATGTCTTGATGTGAGATTGTGGAAAGTTGATAGTGTTGGTCGTTGTGGTGATGCGATTGCACGGGAAAAAGGTATTAACCGACATCGGTACTGAAGATGGGTTGGTGTGAGATTGTGGAAAGTTGATAGTGTTGGTCGTTGTGGTGATGCGATTGCACGGGAAAAGGTATTAACCGACATCGGTACTGAAGATGTATTGGTGTGAGATTGTGGAAAGTTGATAGTGTTGGTCGTTGTGGTGATGCGATTGCACGGGAAAAGGTATTAACCGACATCGGTACTGAAGATGTCTTGATGTGAGATTGTGGAAAGTTGATAGTGTTGGTCGTTGTGGTGATGCGATTGCACGGGAAAAAGGTATTAACCGACATCGGTACTGAAGATGGGTTGAGGTGAGAGTGTGGAATGTAGATTGAGATGGTCGAGGTGGTGGACAGATTGCACGGGAAAAGGTATGAACCGACATCGGTACTGAAGATGGGTTGGTGTGAGATTGTGGAAAGTTGATAGTGTTGGTCGTTGTGGTGATGCGATTGCACGGGAAAATGTATTAACCGACATCGGTACTGAAGATGTCTTGATGTGAGATTGTGGAATGTAGATTGAGATGGTCGAGGTGGTGATGCGATTGCACGGGAAAAGGTATTAACCGAAATCGGTACTGAAGATGTCTTGATGTGAGAGTGTGGAATGTAGATTGAGATGGTCGAGGTGGTGGACAGATTGCACGGGAAAAGGTATTTACCGAAATCGGTACTGAAGATGGGTTGGTGTGAGATTGTGGAAAGTTGATAGTGTTGGTCGTTGTGTTGATGCGATTGCACGGGAAAAGGTATTAACCGACATTGGTACTGAAGTTGAGTTGAGGTGAGATTGTGGATAGTTGATTGTGATGGTCGAAATGGTGAGGCGATTGCACGGGAAAAGGTAATAACCGACACCGGCACTGATGATGGGTTGATGTGAGAGTGTGGAATGTAGATTGAGATGGTCGAGGTGGTGGACAGATTGCACGGGAAAAGGTATTAACTGACATCGGTACTGAAGATGGGTAGATGTGAGAGTGTGGAATGTAGATTGAGATGGTCGAGGTGGTGGACAGATTGCACGGGAAAAGGTATTAACCGACATCGGTACTGAAGATGTGTTGGTGTGAGATTGTGGAAAGTTGATAGTGTTGGTCGTTGTGGTGATGCGATTGCACGGGAAAAGGTATTAACCGACATCGGTACTGAAGATGGGTTGGTGTGAGATTGTGGAAAGTTGATAGTGTTGGTCGTTGTGGTGATGCGATTGCACGGGAAAAGGTATTAACCGACATCGGTACTGAAGATGTCTTGATGTGAGATTGTGGAAAGTTGATAGTGTTGGTCGTTGTGGTGATGCGATTGCACGGGAAAAGGTATTAACCGACATCGGTACTGAAGATGGGTTGAGGTGAGAGTGTGGAATGTAGATTGAGATGGTCGAGGTGGTGGACAGATTGCACGGGAAAAGGTATGAACCGACATCGGTACTGAAGATGGGTTGGTGTGAGATTGTGGAAAGTTGATAGTGTTGGTCGTTGTGGTGATGCGATTGCACGGGAAAATGTATTAACCGACATCGGTACTGAAGATGTCTTGATGTGAGATTGTGGAAAGTTGATAGTGTTGGTCGTTGTGGTGATGCGATTGCACGGGAAAAGGTATTAACCGACATCGGTACTGAAGATGTCTTGATGTGAGATTGTGGAAAGTTGATAGTGTTGGTCGTTGTGGTGATGCGATTGCACGGGAAAAGGTATTAACCGACATCGGTACTGAAGATGGGTTGGTGTGAGATTGTGGAAAGTTGATAGTGTTGGTCGTTGTGGTGATGCGATTGCACGGGAAAAGGTATTAACCGACATCGGTACTGAAGATGTCTTGATGTGAGATTGTGGAAAGTTGATAGTGTTGGTCGTTGTGGTGATGCGATTGCACGGGAAAAGGTATTAACCGACATCGGTACTGAAGATGTCTTGATGTGAGATTGTGGAAAGTTGATAGTGTTGGTCGTTGTGGTGATGCGATTGCACAGGGAAAAAGGTATTAACCGACATCGGTACTGAAGATGTCTTGATGTGAGATTGTGGAAAGTTGATAGTGTTGGTCGTTGTGGTGATGCGATTGCACGGGAAAAGGTATTAACCGACATCGGTACTGAAGATGTCTTGATGTGAGATTGTGGAAAGTTGATAGTGTTGGTCGTTGTGGTGATGCGATTGCACGGGAAAAGGTATTAACCGACATCGGTACTGAAGATGGGTTGAGGTGAGAGTGTGGAATGTAGATTGAGATGGTCGAGGTGGTGGACAGATTGCACGGGAAAAGGTATGAACCGACATCGGTACTGAAGATGGGTTGGTGTGAGATTGTGGAAAGTTGATAGTGTTGGTCGTTGTGGTGATGCGATTGCACGGGAAAATGTATTAACCGACATCGTTACTGAAGATGTCTTGATGTGAGATTGTGGAAAGTTGATAGTGTTGGTCGTTGTGGTGATGCGATTGCACGGGAAAAGGTATTAACCGACATCGGTACTGAAGATGGGTTGAGGTGAGAGTGTGGAATGTAGATTGAGATGGTCTAGGTGGTGGACAGATTGCACGGGAAAAGGTATGAACCGACATCGGTACTGAAGATGGGTTGGTGTGAGATTGTGGAAAGTTGATAGTGTTGGTCGTTGTGGTGATGCGATTGCACGGGAAAATGTATTAACCGACATCGGTACTGAAGATGTCTTGATGTGAGATTGTGGAAAGTTGATAGTGTTGGTCGTTGTGGTGATGCGATTGCACGGGAAAAGGTATTAACCGACATCGGTACTGAAGATGTCTTGATGTGAGATTGTGGAAAGTTGATAGTGTTGGTCGTTGTGGTGATGCGATTGCACGGGAAAAGGTATTAACCGACATCGGTACTGAAGATGGGTTGGTGTGAGATTGTGGAAAGTTGATAGTGTTGGTCGTTGTGGTGATGCGATTGCACGGGAAAAGGTATTAACCGACATCGGTACTGAAGATGTATTGGTGTGAGATTGTGGAAAGTTGATAGTGTTGGTCGTTGTGGTGATGCGATTGCACGGGAAAAGGTATTAACCGACATCGGTACTGAAGATGTCTTGATGTGAGATTGTGGAAAGTTGATAGTGTTGGTCGTTGTGGTGATGCGATTGCACGGGAAAAGGTATTAACCGACATCGGTACTGAAGATGGGTTGAGGTGAGAGTGTGGAATGTAGATTGAGATGGTCGAGGTGGTGGACAGATTGCACGGGAAAAAGGTATGAACCGACATCGGTACTGAAGATGGGTTGGTGTGAGATTGTGGAAAGTTGATAGTGTTGGTCGTTGTGGTGATGCGATTGCACGGGAAAATGTATTAACCGACATCGGTACTGAAGATGTCTTGATGTGAGATTGTGGAAAGTTGATAGTGTTGGTCGTTGTGGTGATGCGATTGCACGGGAAAAAGGTATTAACCGACATCGGTACTGAAGATGTCTTGATGTGAGATTGTGGAAAGTTGATAGTGTTGGTCGTTGTGGTGATGCGATTGCACGGGAAAAGGTATTAACCGACATCGGTACTGAAGATGGGTTGAGGTGAGAGTGTGGAATGTAGATTGGAGATGGTCGAGGTGGTGGACAGATTGCACGGGAAAAGGTATGAACCGACATCGGTACTGAAGATGGGTTGGTGTGAGATTGTGGAAAGTTGATAGTGTTGGTCGTTGTGGTGATGCGATTGCACGGGAAAATGTATTAACCGACATCGGTACTGAAGATGTCTTGATGTGAGATTGTGGAAAGTTGATAGTGTTGGTCGTTGTGGTGATGCGATTGCACGGGAAAAGGTATTAACCGACATCGGTACTGAAGATGTCTTGATGTGAGATTGTGGAAAGTTGATAGTGTTGGTCGTTGTGGTGATGCGATTGCACGGGAAAAGGTATTAACCGACATCGGTACTGAAGATGTCTTGATGTGAGATTGTGGAAAGTTGATAGTGTTGGTCGTTGTGGTGATGCGATTGCACGGGAAAAGGTATTAACCGACATCGGTACTGAAGATGTCTTGATGTGAGATTGTGGAAAGTTGATAGTGTTGGTCGTTGTGGTGATGCGATTGCACGGGAAAAGGTATTAACCGACATCGGTACTGAAGATGGGTTGAGGTGAGAGTGTGGAATGTAGATTGAGATGGTCGAGGTGGTGGACAGATTGCACAGGAAAAGGTATTAACCGACATCGATACTGAAGTTGGGTTGGTGTGAGATTGTGGAAAGTTGATAGTGTTGGTCGTTGTGGTGATGCGATTGCACAGGAAAAGGTATTAACCGACATCGATACTGAAGTTGGGTTGGTGTGAGATTGTGGAAAGTTGATAGTGTTGGTCGTTGTGGTGATGCGATTGCACAGGAAAAGGTAATAACCGACAGCGGTACTGAAGATGTCTTGATGTGAGATTGTGGAATGTAGATTGAGATGGTCGAGGTGGTGGACAGATTGCACGGGAAAAGGTATTAACCGACATCGGTACTGAAGATGGGTTGGAGTTGAGATTGTGGAAAGTTGATAGTGTTGGTCGTTGTGGTGATGCGATTGCACGGGAAAAGGTATTTACCGAAATCGGTACTGAAGATGTCTTGATGTGAGATTGTGGAATGTAGATTGGAGATGGTCGAGGTGGTGATGCGATTGCACGGGAAAAGGTATTAACCGACATCGGTACTGAAGATGTCTTGATGTGAGATTGTGGAAAGTTGATAGTGTTTGTCGTTGTGGTGATGCGATTGCACGGGAAAAGGTATTAACCGACATCGATACTGAAGTTGTGTTGATGCGAGATTGTGGAAAGTTGATAGTGTTGGTCGTTGTGGTGATGCGATTGCACGGGAAAAGGTATTAACCGACATCGATACTGAAGTTGGGTTGGTGTGAGATTGTGGAAAGTTGATAGTGTTGGTCGTTGTGGTGATGCGATTGCACAGGAAAAGGTATTAACCGACATCGATACTGAAGTTGGGTTGGTGTGAGATTGTGGAAAGTTGATAGTGTTGGTCGTTGTGGTGATGCGATTGCACAAGAAAAGGTATTAACCGAAATCGGTACTGAAGATGTGTTGGTGTGAGATTGTGGAAAGTTGATAGTGTTGGTCGTTGTGGTGATGCGATTGCACAAGAAAAGGTATTAACCGAAATCGGTACTGAAGATGTGTTGGTGTGAGATTGTGGAAAGTTGATAGTGTTGGTCGTTGTGGTGATGCGATTGCACAAGAAAAGGTATTAACCGAAATCGGTACTGAAGATGTGTTGGTGTGAGATTGTGGAAAGTTGATAGTGTTGGTCGTTGTGGTGATGCGATTGCACAAGAAAAGGTATTAACCGACATCGGTACTGAAGATGTGTTGGTGTGAGATTGTGGAAAGTTGATAGTGTTGGTCGTTGTGGTGATGCGATTGCACAGGAAAAGGTATTAACCGACATCGATACTGAAGTTGGGTTGGTGTGAGATTGTGGAAAGTTGATAGTGTTGGTCGTTGTGGTGATGCGATTGCACAGGAAAAGGTATTAACCGACATCGGTACTGAAGATGTCTTGATGTGAGATTGTGGAAAGTTGATAGTGTTGGTCGTTGTGGTGATGCGATTGCACGGGAAAAGGTATTAACCGACATCGGTACTGAAGATGTCTTGATGTGAGATTGTGGAAAGTTGATAGTGTTGGTCGTTGTGGTGATGCGATTGCACGGGAAAAGGTATTAACCGACATCGGTACTGAAGATGTCTTGATGTGAGATTGTGGAAAGTTGATAGTGTTGGTCGTTGTGGTGATGCGATTGCACGGGAAAAGGTATTAACCGACATCGGTACTGAAGATGTGTTGGTGTGAGATTGTGGAAAGTTGATAGTGTTGGTCGTTGTGGTGATGCGATTGCACGGGAAAAGGTATTAACCGAAATCGGTACTGAAGATGTCTTGATGTGAGATTGTGGAATGTAGATTGAGATGGTCGAGGTGGTGATGCGATTGCACGGGAAAAGGTATTAACCGAAATCGGTACTGAAGATGTCTTGATGTGAGATTGTGGAATGTAGATTGAGATGGTCGAGGTGGTGGACAGATTGCACGGGAAAAGGTATTAACCGACATCGGTACTGAAGATGTCTTGATGTGAGATTGTGGAAAGTTGATAGTGTTGGTCGTTGTGGTGATGCGATTGCACGGGAAAAGGTATTAACCGACATCGGTACTGAAGATGTGTTGGTGTGAGATTGTGGAAAGTTGATAGTGTTGGTCGTTGTGGTGATGCGATTGCACGGGAAAAAGGTATTAACCGACATCGGTATTGAAGATGTCTTGATGTGAGATTGTGGAAAGTTGATAGTGTTGGTCGTTGTGGTGATGCGATTGCACGGGAAAAGGTATTAACCGACATCGGTACTGAAGATGTGTTGGTGTGAGATTGTGGAAAGTTGATAGTGTTGGTCGTTGTGGTGATGCGATTGCACGGGAAAAGGTATTAACCGACATCGGTACTGAAGATGTCTTGATGTGAGATTGTGGAAAGTTGATAGTGTTGGTCGTTGTGGTGATGCGATTGCACGGGAAAAGGTAATAACCGACATCGGTACTGAAGATGTCTTGATGTGAGATTGTGGAAAGTTGATAGTGTTGGTCGTTGTGGTGATGCGATTGCACGGGAAAAGGTATTAACCGACATCGGTACTGAAGATGTCTTGATGTGAGATTGTGGAAAGTTGATAGTGTTGGTCGTTGTGGTGATGCGATTGCACGGGAAAAGGTATTAACCGACATCGGTACTGAAGATGTCTTGATGTGAGATTGTGGAAAGTTGATAGTGTTGGTCGTTGTGGTGATGCGATTGCACGGGAAAAGGTATTAACCGACATCGGTACTGAAGATGTCTTGATGTGAGATTGTGGAAAGTTGATAGTGTTGGTCGTTGTGGTGATGCGATTGCACGGGAAAAGGTATTAACCGACATCGGTACTGAAGATGTGTTGGTGTGAGATTGTGGAAAGTTGATAGTGTTGGTCGTTGTGGTGATGCGATTGCACGGGAAAAGGTATTAACCGAAATCGGTACTGAAGATGTCTTGATGTGAGATTGTTTAATGTAGATTGAGATGGTCGAGGTGGTGATGCGATTGCACGGGAAAAGGTATTAACCGAAATCGGTACTGAAGATGTCTTGATGTGAGATTGTGGAATGTAGATTGAGATGGTCGAGGTGGTGGACAGATTGCACGGGAAAAGGTATTAACCGACATCGGTACTGAAGATGGGTTGGAGTTGAGATTGTGGAAAGTTGATAGTGTTGGTCGTTGTGGTGATGCGATTGCACGGGAAAAAGGTATTAACCGACATCGGTACTGAAGATGTCTTGATGTGAGAGTGTGGAATGTAGATTAAGATGGTCGAGGTGGTGGACAGATTGCACGGGAAAAGGTATTAACCGACATCGGTACTGAAGATGTGTTGGTGTGAGATTGTGGAAAGTTGATAGTGTTGGTCGTTGTGGTGATGCGATTGCACGGGAAAAGGTATTAACCGACATCGGTACTGAAGATGTCTTGATGTGAGAGTGTGGAATGTAGATTGAGATGGTCGAGGTGGTGGACAGATTGCACGGGAAAAGGTATTAACCGACATCGGTACTGAAGATGTGTTGGTGTGAGATTGTGGAAAGTTGATAGTGTTGGTCGTTGTGGTGATGCGATTGCACGGGAAAAGGTATTAACCGACATCGGTACTGAAGATGTCTTGATGTGAGATTGTGGAAAGTTGATAGTGTTGGTCGTTGTGGTGATGCGATTGCACGGGAAAAGGTATTAACCGACATCGGTACTGAAGATGTGTTGGTGTGAGATTGTGGAAAGTTGATAGTGTTGGTCGTTGTGGTGATGCGATTGCACGGGAAAAGGTATTAACCGACATCGGTACTGAAGATGTCTTGATGTGAGATTGTGGAAAGTTGATAGTGTTGGTCGTTGTGGTGATGCGATTGCACGGGAAAAGGTAATAACCGACATCGGTACTGAAGATGTCTTGATGTGAGATTGTGGAAAGTTGATAGTGTTGGTCGTTGTGGTGATGCGATTGCACGGGAAAAAGGTATTAACCGACATCGGTACTGAAGATGTCTTGATGTGAGATTGTGGAAAGTTGATAGTGTTGGTCGTTGTGGTGATGCGATTGCACGGGAAAAAGGTATTAACCGACATCGGTACTGAAGATGTCTTGATGTGAGATTGTGGAAAGTTGATAGTGTTGGTCGTTGTGGTGATGCGATTGCACGGGAAAAGGTATTAACCGACATCGGTACTGAAGATGTCTTGATGTGAGATTGTGGAAAGTTGATAGTGTTGGTCGTTGTGGTGATGCGATTGCACGGGAAAAGGTATTAACCGACATCGGTACTGAAGATGTGTTGGTGTGAGATTGTGGAAAGTTGATAGTGTTGGTCGTTGTGGTGATGCGATTGCACGGGAAAAGGTATTAACCGAAATCGGTACTGAAGATGTCTTGATGTGAGATTGTTTAATGTAGATTGAGATGGTCGAGGTGGTGATGCGATTGCACGGGAAAAGGTATTAACCGAAATCGGTACTGAAGATGTCTTGATGTGAGATTGTGGAATGTAGATTGAGATGGTCGAGGTGGTGGACAGATTGCACGGGAAAAGGTATTAACCGACATCGGTACTGAAGATGGGTTGGAGTTGAGATTGTGGAAAGTTGATAGTGTTGGTCGTTGTGGTGATGCGATTGCACGGGAAAAGGTATTAACCGACATCGGTACTGAAGATGTCTTGATGTGAGAGTGTGGAATGTAGATTAAGATGGTCGAGGTGGTGGACAGATTGCACGGGAAAAGGTATTAACCGACATCGGTACTGAAGATGTGTTGGTGTGAGATTGTGGAAAGTTGATAGTGTTGGTCGTTGTGGTGATGCGATTGCACGGGAAAAGGTATTAACCGACATCGGTACTGAAGATGTCTTGATGTGAGAGTGTGGAATGTAGATTGAGATGGTCGAGGTGGTGGACAGATTGCACGGGAAAAGGTATTAACCGACATCGGTACTGAAGATGTGTTGGTGTGAGATTGTGGAAAGTTGATAGTGTTGGTCGTTGTGGTGATGCGATTGCACGGGAAAAGGTATTAACCGAAATCGGTACTGAAGATGTCTTGATGTGAGATTGTGGAATGTAGATTGAGATGGTCGAGGTGGTGATGCGATTGCACGGGAAAAGGTATTAACCGAAATCGGTACTGAAGATGTCTTGATGTGAGAGTGTGGAATGTAGATTGAGATGGTCGAGGTGGTGGACAGATTGCACGGGAAAAGGTATGAACCGACATCGGTACTGAAGATGGGTTGGTGTGAGATTGTGGAAAGTTGATAGTGTTGGTCGTTGTGGTGATGCGATTGCACGGGAAAAGGTATTTACCGAAATCGGTACTGAAGATGTCTTGATGTGAGATTGTGGAATGTAGATTGAGATGGTCGAGGTGGTGATGCGATTGCACTGGAAAAGGTATTAACCGAAATCGGTACTGAAGATGTCTTGATGTGAGATTGTGGAATGTAGATTGAGATGGTCGAGGTGGTGATGCGATTGCACGGGAAAAGGTATTAACCGAAATCGGTACTGAAGATGTCTTGATGTGAGAGTGTGGAATGTAGATTGAGATGGTCGAGGTGGTGGACAGATTGCACGGGAAAAGGTATTAACCGACATCGGTACTGAAGATGTGTTGGTGTGAGATTGTGGAAAGTTGATAGTGTTGGTCGTTGTGGTGATGCGATTGCACGGGAAAAGGTATGAACCGACATCGGTACTGAAGATGTCTTGATGTGAGATTGTGGAAAGTTGATAGTGTTGGTCGTTGTGGTGATGCGATTGCACGGGAAAAGGTATTAACCGAAATCGGTACTGAAGATGTGTTGGTGTGAGATTGTGGAAAGTTGATAGTGTTGGTCGTTGTGGTGATGCGATTGCACGGGAAAAGGTATTAACCGACATCGGTACTGAAGATGTGTTGGTGTGAGATTGTGGAAAGTTGATAGTGTTGGTCGTTGTGGTGATGCGATTGCACGGGAAAAGGTATTAACCGACATCGGTACTGAAGATGTGTTGGTGTGAGATTGTGGAAAGTTGATAGTGTTGGTCGTTGTGGTGATGCGATTGCACGGGAAAAGGTATTAACCGAAATCGGTACTGAAGATGTCTTGATGTGAGAGTGTGGAATGTAGATTGAGATGGTCGAGGTGGTGGACAGATTGCACGGGAAAAGGTATGAACCGACATCGGTACTGAAGATGGGTTGGTGTGAGATTGTGGAAAGTTGATAGTGTTGGTCGTTGTGGTGATGCGATTGCACGGGAAAAGGTATTTAACCGAAATCGGTACTGAAGATGTCTTGATGTGAGATTGTGGAATGTAGATTGAGATGGTCGAGGTGGTGATGCGATTGCACTGGAAAAGGTATTAACCGAAATCGGTACTGAAGATGTCTTGATGTGAGAGTGTGGAATGTAGATTGAGATGGTCGAGGTGGTGGACAGATTGCACGGGAAAAGGTATTAACCGACATCGGTACTGAAGATGTGTTGGTGTGAGATTGTGGAAAGTTGATAGTGTTGGTCGTTGTGGTGATGCGATTGCACGGGAAAAGGTATTAACCGAAATCGGTACTGAAGATGTCTTGATGTGAGATTGTGGAATGTAGATTGAGATGGTCGAGGTGGTGATGCGATTGCACGGGAAAAGGTATTAACCGAAATCGGTACTGAAGATGTCTTGATGTGAGAGTGTGGAATGTAGATTGAGATGGTCGAGGTGGTGGACAGATTGCACGGGAAAAGGTATGAACCGACATCGGTACTGAAGATGGGTTGGTGTGAGATTGTGGAAAGTTGATAGTGTTGGTCGTTGTGGTGATGCGATTGCACGGGAAAAGGTATTTACCGAAATCGGTACTGAAGATGTCTTGATGTGAGATTGTGGAATGTAGATTGAGATGGTCGAGGTGGTGATGCGATTGCACTGGGAAAAGGTATTAACCGAAATCGGTACTGAAGATGTCTTGATGTGAGATTGTGGAATGTAGATTGAGATGGTCGAGGTGGTGATGCGATTGCACGGGAAAAGGTATTAACCGAAATCGGTACTGAAGATGTCTTGATGTGAGAGTGTGGAATGTAGATTGAGATGGTCGAGGTGGTGGACAGATTGCACGGGAAAAGGTATTAACCGACATCGGTACTGAAGATGTGTTGGTGTGAGATTGTGGAAAGTTGATAGTGTTGGTCGTTGTGGTGATGCGATTGCACGGGAAAAGGTATGAACCGACATCGGTACTGAAGATGTCTTGATGTGAGATTGTGGAAAGTTGATAGTGTTGGTCGTTGTGGTGATGCGATTGCACGGGAAAAGGTATTAACCGAAATCGGTACTGAAGATGTGTTGGTGTGAGATTGTGGAAAGTTGATAGTGTTGGTCGTTGTGGTGATGCGATTGCACGGGAAAAAGGTATTAACCGACATCGGTACTGAAGATGTGTTGGTGTGAGATTGTGGAAAGTTGATAGTGTTGGTCGTTGTGGTGATGCGATTGCACGGGAAAAGGTATTAACCGACATCGGTACTGAAGATGTGTTGGTGTGAGATTGTGGAAAGTTGATAGTGTTGGTCGTTGTGGTGATGCGATTGCACGGGAAAAGGTATTAACCGACATCGGTACTGAAGATGTCTTGATGTGAGATTGTGGAAAGTTGATAGTGTTGGTCGTTGTGGTGATGCGATTGCACGGGAAAAGGTATTAACTGACATCGGTACTGAAGATGTCTTGATGTGAGATTGTGGAAAGTTGATAGTGTTGGTCGTTGTGGTGATGCGATTGCACGGGAAAAGGTATTAACCGACATCGGTACTGAAGATGTCTTGATGTGAGATTGTGGAAAGTTGATAGTGTTGGTCGTTGTGATGATGCGATTGCACGGGAAAAGGTATTAACCGACATCGGTACTGAAGATGTCTTGATGTGAGATTGTGGAAAGTTGATAGTGTTGGTCGTTGTGGTGATGCGATTGCACGGGAAAATGTATTAACCGACATCGGTACTGAAGATGGGTTGAGGTGAGAGTGTGGAATGTAGATTGAGATGGTCGAGGTGGTGGACAGATTGCACGGGAAAAGGTATTAACCGACATCGGTACTGAAGATGGGTTGATGTGAGAGTGTGGAATGTAGATTGAGATGGTCGAGGTGGTGGACAGATTGCACGGGAAAAGGTATTAACCGACATCGGTACTGAAGATGGGTTGGTGTGAGATTGTGGAAAGTTGATAGTGTTGGTCGTTGTGGTGATGCGATTGCACGGGAAAAGGTATTAACCGATATCGGTACTGAAGATGGGTTGATGTGAGAGTGTGGAATGTAGATTGAGATGGTCGAGGTGGTGGACAGATTGCACGGGAAAAGGTATTAACCGACAACGGCACTGAAGATGGGTTGAGGTGAGAGTGTGGAATGTAGATTGAGATGGTCGAGGTGGTGGACAGATTGCACGGGAAAAGGTATTAACCGACATCGGTACTGAAGATGGGTAGATGTGAGAGTGTGGAATGTAGATTGAGATGGTCGAGGTGGTGGAGAGATTGCACGGGAAAAGGTATTAACCGACATCGGTACTGAAGATGGGTTGAGGTGAGAGTGTGGAATGTAGATTGAGATGGTCGAGGTGGTGGACAGATTGCACGGGAAAAGGTATTAACCGACATCGGTACTGAAGATGGGTTGATGTGAGATTGTGGAAAGTTGAATGAGATGGTCGAGGTGGTGGACAGATTGCACGGGAAAAGGTATTAACCGACATCGGTACTGAAGATGTGTTGGTGTGAGATTGTGGAAAGTTGAATGAGATTGTCGAGGTGGTGGACAGATTGCACGGGAAAAGGTATTAACCGACATCGGTACTGAAGATGTGTTGGTGTGAGAGTGTGGAATGTAGATTGAGATGGTCGAGGTGATGGACAGATTGCACGGGAAAAGGTATTAACCGACATCGGTACTGAAGATGTGTTGGTGTGAGATTGTGGAAAGTTGAATGAGATGGTCGAGGTGGTGGACAGATTGCACGGGAAAAGGTATTAACCGACAACGGCACTGAAGATGGGTTGATGTGAGATTGTGGAATGTAGATTGAGATGGTCGAGGTGGTGGACAGATTGCACGGGAAAAGGTATTAACCGACATCGGTACTGAAGATGTGTTGGTGTGAGATTGTGGAAAGTTGAATGAGATGGTCGAGGTGGTGGACAGATTGCACGGGAAAAGGTATTAACCGACATCGGTACTGAAGATGGGTTGGTGTGAGATTGTGGAAAGTTGATAGTGTTGGTCGTTGTGGTGAGGCGATTGCACGGGAAAAGGTATTAACCGATATCGGTACTGAAGATGGGTTGATGTGAGAGTGTGGAATGTAGATTGAGATGGTCGAGGTGGTGGACAGATTGCACGGGAAAAGGTATTAACCGATATCGGTACTGAAGATGGGTTGATGTGAGAGTGTGGAATGTAGATTGAGATGGTCGAGGTGGTGGACAGATTGCACGGGAAAAGGTATTAACCGATATCGGTACTGAAGATGTGTTGGTGTGAGATTGTGGAAAGTTGAATGAGATGGTCGAGGTGGTGGACAGATTGCACGGGAAAATGTATTAACCGACATCGGTACTGAAGATGTGTTGGTGTGAGATTGTGGAAAGTTGAATGAGATGGTCGAGGTGGTGGACAGATTGCACGGGAAAAGGTATTAACTGACAACGGCACTGAAGATGGGTTGATGTGAGAGTGTGGAATGTAGATTGAGATGGTCGAGGTGGTGGACAGATTGCACGGGAAAAGGTATTAACCGATATCGGTACTGAAGATGGGTTGATGTGAGAGTGTGGAATGTAGATTGAGATGGTCGAGGTGGTGGACAGATTGCACGGGAAAAGGTATTAACCGATATCGGTACTGAAGACGGGTTGATGTGAGAGTGTGGAATGCAGATTGTTATTGTCGAGGTGGTGGACAGATTGCACGGGAAAAGGTATTAACCGATATCGGTACTGAAGATGGGTTGAGGTGAGAGTGTGGAATGTAGATTGAGATGGTCGAGGTGGTGGACAGATTGCACGGGAAAAGGTATTAACCGATATCGGTACTGAAGATGGGTTGATGTGAGAGTGTGGAATGTAGATTGAGATGGTCGAGGTGGTGAGGCGATTGCACGGGAAAAGGTATTAACCGATATCGGTACTGAAGATGGGTTGATGTGAGAGTGTGGAATGTAGATTGAGATGGTCGAGGTGGTGGACAGATTGCACGGGAAAAGGTATTAACCGATATCGGTACTGAAGATGTGTTGGTGTGAGATTGTGGAAAGTTGAATGAGATGGTCGAGGTGGTGGACAGATTGCACGGGAAAAGGTATTAACCGATATCGGTACTGAAGACGGGTTGATGTGAGAGTGTGGAATGTAGATTGAGATGGTCGAGGTGGTGGACAGATTGCACGGGAAAAGGTATTAACCGATATCGGTACTGAAGATGGGTTGATGTGAGAGTGTGGAATGTAGATTGAGATGGTCGAGGTGGTGGACAGATTGCACGGGAAAAGGTATTAACCGATATCGGTACTGAAGATGGGTTGATGTGAGAGTGTGGAATGTAGATTGAGATGGTCGAGGTGGTGGACAGATTGCACGGGAAAAGGTATTAACCGATATCGGTACTGAAGATGGGTTGATGTGAGAGTGTGGAATGTAGATTGAGATGGTCGAGGTGGTGGACAGATTGCACGGGAAAAAGGTATTAACCGACATCGGTACTGAAGATGTGTTGGTGTGAGATTGTGGAAAGTTGATAGTGTTGGTCGTTGTGGTGATGCGATTGCACGGGAAAAGGTATTAACCGACATCGGCACTGAAGATGTGTTGGTGTGAGATTGTGGAAAGTTGATAGTGTTGGTCGTTGTGGTGATGCGATTGCACGGGAAAAGGTATTAACCGACATCGGCACTGAAGATGTGTTGGTGTGAGATTGTGGAAAGTTGAATGAGATGGTCGAGGTGGTGGACAGATTGCACGGAGAAAAGGTATTAACCGATATCGGTACTGAAGATGTGTTGGTGTGAGATTGTGGAATGTAGATTGAGATGGTCGAAGTGGTGGACAGATTGCACGGGGAAAGGTATTAACCGATATCGGTACTGAAGATGAGTTGAGGTGAGAGTGTGGAATGTAGATTGTGATGGTCGAGGTGGTGAGGCGATTGCACGGGAAATTGTCAATGGTAATAATTGTATGCTATATATTGATATTAGATCGGTCTGATTTATTGTCAACTTTATAGTTGCAATGGCAATGTGTCGCGTCCCAGTCCGATCTTACCACTCGGTGCCCACTTGATTTGTGTTTGTGCCTCAATCAAGATCGACAAACGAACCTACCGCGATAGTTCTTGTTAATTAGATAATAGATTACTTCGAAAAGGCCATTTATCGGTGCAGGCCAAACCACTGCACTTGTACCACCGCGCACACATCTGGACACGGACGAGCGGAGGGTCAAATGTCACTTCTCTCCTCTCTCGGCGTATTGAGCAATAAAACTTGATTGGTGCGCAATATGCATTCGGTTTGGTCAAACTAGCCCAAATGGCCAAAAGATGTCAATGGTTGCATTGGCACCCATCCTAATGGCAGATTTATGACCAAATTGTAGTCGTGGGAAAATGTCTGGTGCAAACCTCCCATTAGTTTGGCCTCGCAGCTTCCCGCACTCGTTATTATCTCTATCGGGTCTTGCGAAAAGACTCCACTCTATAATTAACCGAAACAGTAAGTTGTGAGGTAAGGCTCTCGTGAATATTTTCAAGTAGAGCGCTCATTTTTGGAGTGCGGCGGTGCCACCACCAATGCGGCCACCACTCCTTTCCGTTGGTCTGCCTCGCAGTTGCTGCTTTTCCTAGGACTACTCGCTTGCAGACAGACCGAATGAGGCCCGTAGCGGCCACCAGCCGGCCGGTATATAATGAGATATCGAGCTAGTACTAAATTGTTTTCCCATGTCCTTGCTGACGCCCGGTTGACACCTAACCAGTTCTTGGTTGCCCGTTCTTGTTTGCCCTGTTCGACCGAACAGTCCGATATCCGTCTCCGTTCACCAGTTGACTTCCATTCGGCTCGTTTGCTAATTCCCGCTGACCTCATTGTCCCCGTGGTCCTGCTTACCGAGCTGATTGCTCGATTGACTCTGGTCGAATCGAATTGCTTGTGTAGTGCCAAGTGGCTCGTACCCCAAATAAACTGTTTTGTTGTGTGCTTCCCTGCGTCATTTTTCCCAGTTGTGACAGGTAATCGTAATATATATTTATTGATAAGTGTATTAAAACAGTCATATTAAGTCAATACAAAAGGTGTAATTCGTACAATAAATCTATTCTAAATCCTAAGATACAATAATTATTCGCAAACCTTTGCACAGACTCAGTATGTCCAAACTGAAGGCAATTGCCGCTAAGAAAAGCCTTTTTTCGTGATACTTATTGATTGAATGTCCTACCAGGTGACAGTACGAGCAATACAGTTTGGTTCCAAGACTATTCGCAGCCATCATTTTAGCATCGTTGGTAATATTCTGTTTGCCACAGTAGTCCAAAATGCGGCCTTGAACGAAACGGTCTAAATTCGGTCATTGGTCCTGAACATCGGTTTTGGAACTGCTGTACAATTTGTCTCTCACGTGGGCAATTTGATAAGCGCAAAAGTGACAATTTCCCAGGAAAAATTGTAATCAAGTGCGTATGGCCCGATGAAAACTTCCACTTTGACCACTATATCCAGAATGGTCTTCATTTCCACCAATTTCAGAAATATTTCGAACAACGTTCAACTTAATGAAAGCGATGTTAAACATAGCCTTCATTTCATCTTCAGATGAAGGGCAACTTTCCACAAAGGAGACGGCATTACTTTGTGGAAAATAAGATAGCCCTGAAGATGGCCGGGATTTGGGAGAATGGACTTAAAAGAAGAGACCTTGCCTCAATATTCATACTTTTGAGAGCAAATCTCTTGAGGTCCAACAGCAGAAGAGGCAGGAAAAAAATTGGCATATTTTTTACCAATAAGATGGCGTTCCTTTCGCGCCACTCTTCCTTCAGCTCCTCAGTATCGCCAGAAGCATCGCCAATCGTTTCTTCGATATAAAGTTCAATTTATTCCTTAGCGTTGATGTGTCCATAGGTTAAGGGACGAGCTTCATCAAATTGGCATACAAAATGATCAGGCGAATTTAATCGCTGTAAAAGATGTTTCACCATTTGGCAAGGTATGATGGAAAATGATCTAATATTGAAGTTAAAATAAAACTAGTTTAGATTTAGTTTAATTTGACTAATAATACTAACCCAAATTACGGAAGGAAGGAATAAAATAAAGCTTTTATTTACAATGAAACGAGACAAGGTCATAACGCCTTGACGCCGTAAGACTGAATGCAACATCTCAGTGGAGACGAGCATGTCACATGTTTCGTAAGGCTTGATTTTATGATGGCATGTGAAAAAAAACAGTGGCATTAGAAATATGCTAGCCAAGCGTTGTTCTATTGGGTTGGCTCTACTTGGGTGCCAATAACAGACGCAATTGCAGCTTACTAATGAGCAGAAAGCAACAAAATCTTGGAAACAACGATAAGATGAGTTAAATATTAATAACGCCTAATGTAAAAACAGGTACATACCATTGGCAAGTAGTAAGGGAAACATGCATCATCTTGTTGTCCATCACAAAATTGAATCAAGACTTGGAAAATCGGATTTTTGAATCAAACCGAGTCTCCAGCACTAATGTTGTCGTCGACAAAGGTCAAATGTTGCCCAAAATGCCAAAATGGTCACTATTTTTTGGCAACGCTACGTTAACGTTAACGTTAACCAGACAGGCAGCCAAATAAAATAACGTTGGCTAACTGGCGAGGTGCATTCATAGATAACAGTACACACACACATTCACACACTGCAATGTTTACATTTAGTAAGTCGGATCACTGGCGAGGTGCATTCACACAGAACGGTACACACAAAGGCGCACAAACTGCGATTGTTCGATCATTATTTTTTTGTCCGATTAAGTGGATCAGCGTTCACCATTTTCTGTCCTGTCCAACCTGTTCGTGTCTGCTTTTGTCTTGGGAAACTGCTTCAATGTTTGTAAGCCACACCTTACCGGACCTTTTGTTTGTCTCACTGGTAATCTCTTGTGCCCGCTGTCTCGTGTCACACCTCATCTAGTCCCACTCTCGTAGGCTCACTTCATAATTGTACCTTTTAGATACCAATTTGACATTCCACCTTGTGTTTAGTTAATCTCAGAGACTATTTCTTCTCCATCTGGATTTACTACTTGGTCTATTCTACTCTGTATATGTACGTGCACTGTGAAACTGTCTTTTTGTCTGACTGTTTCTTTGTGTGTTCGTACGTTTGTGTTTGTGTTGTTTTAGTCTCTCTGCCTTTGTCCGCAGTGCTTGTGACCATTGATGTAACTGACCATCAGTGACCAACACAAAACGTGCAATTGACAGAAGTTGTACTCAACAGACAGCAGACTGGAATGCCATTCACAGATCGAATACGATGTCATAGTCATCTAGTTGGACGTCTTTTACCGAGAATTAGCATTTATTTTGTATTGTTCGATTGGCTAGTCTCGGCCGTTTCAATCTCTTAACGCCACTTAGAGCGCTTTGTGTGGTGGTGTATTGGCTATCTTGAATATATCGACAATGCATACTCAAATCCACCCAACTATGCTTTCCACTCGTAAAGTCGCATTGTGCTCACTCAGTGCGTGTTTGTGTGTAATCATAGCTCATTCTAAACGATCGACAACACAAAATGTGCCCTTGAGTGTGTGAGAGTGTATCATCACTGTGCCATTACTGGCATTGGTGTCACAGCTTCATCTTCCGAGACCAAATAGGTCACAAGCAATGTCTTTCAAACAAGTCAAATGGAAAGTAGTGATCATCAGTGGACAATTGCTGCACCGAACAGCTAAATTGATTGACTAACTCTATTTCAGCGAGTTGCTATTCACGGGCAGTAAATTGCTGGTGGCCAACTCAAATAAGCGAATCGGTCATATGAACCAGCACTCGCCCGGTAAGCCGAGTGCAACTGATGACAACGAGGAGGCAAGAGGTATCAACATCAGCACAGTGCACTTTGGTCTAGTTTAGCTATCTCCAAATGACAGCCATAACACAACCATCAGATGATTCTAATGAAGCATTGGGTGCAAGTGTGAATGATTCAAAATTGCCACCACCACTCGAAAACACTCGGCAACAACAAAATTCGATCCACATCTGCCCGCTGTGACGGTAGGGTTCCGTTGACGGATTTGTAACCATTATTGAGCAAACCAGTCAACTTCACCAGCAAAACAATACAACTGGCACAAGGCTACCACTGTCTGTGTACGTTTCCGGCATGGTTTAGTGAAAATTGCTATTACGGTTAACCACCAGCACCTTCACTAAAGAACGGCTGCATATACACAACACACTCAGTTTAGTGTCATTACCGGCTATGGCATTGCATCATTGCAACTGCCGCCCACAGTCACCTTCACAGTAATCAGAAAACAAAACACTGCCCCCACACACAATGGATCGATGTTAACTCAACAGCTATGCCCACACTCCCGGATAGACCATTGCGAAAATCGGACACATTCACTGGCACCACCATCACCCGAACAATTCTCACCAGAAACACAATAGATCCGTCACTTCGCCTTAACCGCAACCACACACTCGGGCACACCAATAAAGTCGCCGGTCACGCCAGTCAGTGAGTAACTGTCTAATCGAGGTACACCTCTGTGTTGGTTGTTGATTGATCACCTGTTGGACTAACGTTGCTAACACTCGTGTACACGAATGCACACCCTCCGGTGTTTGTACCTTTTTATCATGCCCTGTCGTATCCAATTGAATATGCCAGTCACACAGTGTACACAGTAGCACACACAACAGTCAGTCAGTCAGTAAGCCTAGTTTAATCTACACCTTGGCACAGATTGGAAACATATTGCAATTAGACCAATGATTGTGTGTCTATGTGACCATCACCACAATGATCAGTAAGTGCCTGCAGTGCAGAACCAACAATGACCATGAACGATGTAGCCGGGACTGTTCGTGCACTGTGACATTTTGCCAACGGCACTGGCACAAACTCAACTTCAGCTTACAGCTTTACACACACCGAAACAAAAGACTTAAACACTAACTTGTGTCATCGTCTTCAACATTTATTAGGGTGGATGCGAGGATAAAGAGACTAATGCATCACTAAGTCATTTTGGGTATTTGTGTGCATGGTTGCGGCCAATGAAGATAATGTTCACCAGTGTCGACAACAGAAAACCGATAACAGCGGGATTGTATGCAATTGAACAAAGGCTCAACTACCACTACACCAGTGCACTTTCGATTGTTTGATTAGTGCCCGTGCACTCATGATGTAATTGTGGAGGTTGTTGTGGTTGTGCTCTTCATTGATTGCCGAACCTGATTTCAGCGAGTAGCCAGCCACGAACAGTGATTTGCCGGTTGCGAAATCCAATGACATAGTAGATCAATTGAACCTGCACTCGATCTGTAAGCCAAGTGCGACTGATGCCACCGAGAGGTATAAGGTAACATTGCGCGTACAGCAGCAACAGAACCATCTTACTGCTGATCTGTGTTGTCAATTGAGCCAACTCAACCAACGGACACACTTGACTGGTTGGCATCACCATAGACACACCTAACAACCATAAGCCAAAGCAATCACTGTATTTAAGGAACAACATTCATACTGTGACACCCAAGGATACTAACACACAGTGCACAGGACGTAAACACACAACACTCGGTGTGACACAATGTTCGGTGTAGTTACCGACTAGCAAATGAAAGAAAAGTTCCAGTAAAAGGAAATAAATTAGCAATTAAAGTTATTTAATATATTAGTGAGAAGGGCAACCAACAGATGGCACCACTATCTCCGTTAGGTTACTAAATTAGCAATTAAAGTTATTTAATATATTAGTGAGAAGGGCAACCAACAGATGGCGCCAGCGTCTCCGTTAAGGTTACTAAATTAGAATAAATAGTTATTCAATACAACAGTGAGAAGCGCAAACAACAGATGGCGCCAGCGTCTCCGTTAAGGTTATTAAATTAGAATAAATAGTTATTCAATACAACAGTGAGAAGCGCAAACAACAGATGGCGCCAGCGTCTCCGTTAAGGTTACTAAATTAGAATAAATAGTTATTCAATACAACAGTGAGAAGCGCAAACAACAGATGGCGCCAGCGTCTCCGTTAAGGTTATTAAATTAGAATAAATAGTTATTCAATACAACAGTGAGAAGCGCAAACAACAGATGGCGCCAGCGTCTCCGTTAAAGTTATTAAATTAGAATAAATAGTTATTCAATACAACAGTGAGAAGCGCAAACAACAGATGGCGCCAGCGTCTCCGTTAAAGTTATTAAATTAGAATAAATAGTTATTCAATACAACAGTGAGAAGCGCAAACAACAGATGGCGCCAGCGTCTCCGTTAAGGTTACTAAATTAGAATAAATAGTTATTCAATACAACAGTGAGAAGCGCAATAAACGGATGGCACCGCTATCTCCGTAAATGGTATTAAATCAGTAATAGACCACCACGGGCACATGATTGCAGTCGCCGGGCAAGGCAACAGTCACAGTAACAACAAAACAATATACCACTGACTTCACACACACACAATGGACGATTGACCTCTCCAAAGCCATGAGCACACTCTAGTTTCCAGTGTTGCGTGTCCTTGGCACAGTATTAACGATGGGGGCATTGGTTTATCTACCTGAGATACTCTGAGTGTGCAAACAGACAGTGATGGTTCACACACTCACTGGTGAAAGGTTAGAGTACACTTAAAGAGGATTGCACAATGCACACAATAGTCACTTGTATGGTTCTAGTGACATCACCTGTGCGTACATTAACCTCACACAACAACTCAATACATTGCACAATGCTCACAACAGTCACTTGTATGGTTTGGTTGTTGGTTTGGTGACATCACCTGTTAAAGTAGTGTTAAAGGTACTTGGATCCACACTGCACAAGTGTCACCTGATCACCAAAGAGGACACCAACACAATGAGAAATGAGTGTTAAAAGGATGTATATGTCAACATTGCACTAACTACACAGCACAAGTGTACTTGAACTCCAATGAGGACACCACCACAATGAGAAATAAGTGTTAAAAGGATGTACATCTTTACATTGCACTATCCACACTGCACAAGTGTACTTGAACTCCAATGAGGACACCACCACAATGAGAAATAAGTGTTAAAAGGATGTACATCTTTACATTGCACTATCCACACTGCACAAGTGTACTTGAACTCCAATGAGGACACCACCACAATGAGAAATAAGTGTTAAAAGGATGTATATGTCAACATTGCACTATCCACACTGCACAAGTGTACTCTAACTCTAATGAGGACACCACCACAATGAGAAATAAGTGTTAAAAGGATGTATATGTCAACATTGCACTATCCACACTGCACAAGTGTACTCTAACTCTAATGAGGACACCACCACAATGAGAAATAAGTGTTAAAAAGGATGTATATGTCAACATTGCACTATCCACACTGCACAAGTGTACTCTAACTCTAATGAGGACACCACCACAATGAGAAATAAGTGTTAAAAGGATGTATATGTCAACATTGCACTATCCACACTGCACAAGTGTACTTGAACTCCAATGAGGACACCACCACAATGAGAAATAAGTGTTAAAAGGATGTACATCTTTACATTGCACTATCCACACTGCACAAGTGTACTCTAACTCCAATGAGGACACCAACACAATGAGAAATAAGTGTTAAAAGGATGTATATGTCAACATTGCACTAACCACACTGCACAAGTGTACTTGAACTCCAATGAGGACACCACCACAATGAGAAATAAGTGTTAAAAGGATGTACATCTTTACATTGCACTATCCACACTGCACAAGTGTACTTGAACTCCAATGAGGACACCAACACAATGAGAAATAAGTGTTAAAAGGATGTATATGTCAACATTGCACTAACCACACTGCACAAGTGTACTTGAACTTCAATGAGGACACCAACACAATGAGAAATAAGTGTTAAAAGGATGTACGGGGGACGATCAATAAGTTCGTGGAATTGTTTTATATTTTTGCACAGCTTTTGATCCAAATAACCATTTTGGTATATGATGTAGAGTGACCAATTCTGAGAAGAACAAACGCGCATGCGCAGTTGTCGCATGTTTCCTGCAAAAGATACGATTGTTTTAGTAAACCTGTTTTTGAGAACTCCGTCGAGTTTTGGATTATCTCGAAGATGCATCTATATCTGGGGCTGAAAATTTTTGTGAGTACTCACCTCGTGGACCTCTATCGAGTTATGTGTACAAAAGTTCCAATTGGATCAATTCCAAGAAAATTTGTTCCAAATGGAACTTCCGGTTTTCTAAAGAAATTTGCATTTTTAAATTATGAAATTGATCAGCGTAGAATGTACATCTTATATAAAAAATAACAGCAAAAATCTGATAATATTTAGCAGTAAAAATAGTTTTTAAACTTAGTCAAAATAGTTGCTTTTGTTTACTGAATAGCTATACATGCTTTTTTGGCATCTTATCAAAGCTTTATCTCAGCTATCTCTTAGTGGATTTGGGCCATCTTGGTATCAAATCGCATTGCCTTTTTCGTCTGAACAAGATAGTAATATCAATTTTAACAATAGACTTAATTTTCAAATTTTTAGTTAGGATTCGAAAGTTCCATTTGGAACAAATGTTTCCGGTTTGCCAAAAATTATTATCAAGTTAGATGAACAATAATATATAGTTAAAACTTGATTATAATTTTTTTGATTAAAATATTTGTCAAAATTTATTAACCGGAAGTTGATCCAATTGGAACATTTTGAACATGCATCCTAGCAAGGGTCCCAGAGGTGAGTACTCATAAAAATTTTCAGCTCCAAATATCGATACACCTTCGAGATAATCCAAAACTCGACGGAGTTCTCAAAAACAGGTTTACTAAAACAATCGTATCTTTTGCAGGAAACATGCGACAACTGCGCATGCGCGTTTGTTTTTCTCAGAATTGGTCACTCTACATCATATACCAAAATGGTTATTTGGATCAAAAGCTGTGCAAAAATATAAAACAATTCCACGAACTTATTGATCGTCCCCCGTATATGTCAACATTGCACTATCCACACTGCACAAGTGTACTTGAACTCCAATGAGGACACCACCACAATGAGAAATAAGTGTTAAAAGGATGTATATGTCAACATTGCACTATCCACACAGCACAAGTGTACTTGAACTCCAATGAGGACACCACCACAATGAGAAATAAGTGTTAAAAGGATGTATATGTCAACATTGCACTATCCACACTGCACAAGTGTACTTGAACTCCAATGAGGACACTACCACAATGAGAAATAAGTGTTAAAAGGATGTATCTGTCAACATTGCACTATCCACACTGCACAAGTGTACTTGAACTCCAATGAGGACACCACCACAATGAGAAATAAGTGTTAAAAGGATGTATATGTCAACATTGCACTATCCACACTGCACAAGTGTACTTGAACTCCAATGAGGACACCACCACAATGAGAAATAAGTGTTAAAAGGATGTACGGGGACGATCAATAAGTTCGTGGAATTGTTTTATATTTTTGCACAGCTTTTGATCCAAATAACCATTTTGGTATATGATGTAGAGTGACCAATTCTGAGAAGAACAAACGCGCATGCGCAGTTGTCGCATGTTTCCTGCAAAAGATACGATTGTTTTAGTAAACCTGTTTTTGAGAACTCCGTCGAGTTTTGGATTATCTCGAAGATGCATCTATATCTGGGGCTGAAAATTTTTGTGAGTACTCACCTCGTGGACCTCTATCGAGTTATGTGTACAAAAGTTCCAATTGGATCAATTCCAAGAAAATTTGTTCCAAATGGAACTTCCGGTTTTCTAAAGAAATTTGCATTTTTAAATTATGAAATTGATCAGCGTAGAATGTACATCTTATATAAAAAATAACAGCAAAAATCTGATAATATTTAGCAGTAAAAATAGTTTTTAAACTTAGTCAAAATAGTTGCTTTTGTTTACTGAATAGCTATACATGCTTTTTTGGCATCTTATCAAAGCTTTATCTCAGCTATCTCTTAGTGGATTTGGGCCATCTTGGTATCAAATCGCATTGCCTTTTTCGTCTGAACAAGATAGTAATATCAATTTTAACAATAGACTTAATTTTCAAATTTTTAGTTAGGATTCGAAAGTTCCATTTGGAACAAATGTTTCCGGTTTGCCAAAAATTATTATCAAGTTAGATGAACAATAATATATAGTTAAAACTTGATTATAATTTTTTTGATTAAAATATTTGTCAAAATTTATTAACCGGAAGTTGATCCAATTGGAACATTTTGAACATGCATCCTAGCAAGGGTCCCAGAGGTGAGTACTCATAAAAATTTTCAGCTCCAAATATCGATACACCTTCGAGATAATCCAAAACTCGACGGAGTTCTCAAAAACAGGTTTACTAAAACAATCGTATCTTTTGCAGGAAACATGCGACAACTGCGCATGCGCGTTTGTTTTTCTCAGAATTGGTCACTCTACATCATATACCAAAATGGTTATTTGGATCAAAAGCTGTGCAAAAATATAAAACAATTCCACGAACTTATTGATCGTCCCCCGTATATGTCAACATTGCACTATCCACACTGCACAAGTGTACTTGAACTCCAATGAGGACACCACCACAATGAGAAATAAGTGTAAAAGGATGTATATGTCAACATTGCACTATCCACACTGCACAAGTGTACTTGAACTCCAATGAGGACACCACCACAATGAGAAATAAGTGTTAAAAGGATGTATATGTCAACATTGCACTATCCACACTGCACAAGTGTACTTGAACTCCAATGAGGACACCACCACAATGAGAAATAAGTGTTAAAAAGGATGTATATGTCAACATTGCACTATCCACACTGCACAAGTGTACTTGAACTCCAATGAGGACACCACCACAATGAGAAATAAGTATTAAAAGGATGTATATGTCAACATTGCACTATCCACACTGCACAAGTGTACTTGAACTCCAATGAGGACACCACCACAATGAGAAATAAGTGTTAAAAGGATGTACGGGGGACGATCAATAAGTTCGTGGAATTGTTTTATATTTTTGCACAGCTTTTGATCCAAATAACCATTTTGGTATATGATGTAGAGTGACCAATTCTGAGAAGAACAAACGCGCATGCGCAGTTGTCGCATGTTTCCTGCAAAAGATACGATTGTTTTAGTAAACCTGTTTTTGAGAACTCCGTCGAGTTTTGGATTATCTCGAAGATGCATCTATATCTGGGGCTGAAAATTTTTGTGAGTACTCACCTCGTGGACCTCTATCGAGTTATGTGTACAAAAGTTCCAATTGGATCAATTCCAAGAAAATTTGTTCCAAATGGAACTTCCGGTTTTCTAAAGAAATTTGCATTTTTAAATTATGAAATTGATCAGCGTAGAATGTACATCTTATATAAAAAATAACAGCAAAAATCTGATAATATTTAGCAGTAAAAATAGTTTTTAAACTTAGTCAAAATAGTTGCTTTTGTTTACTGAATAGCTATACATGCTTTTTTGGCATCTTATCAAAGCTTTATCTCAGCTATCTCTTAGTGGATTTGGGCCATCTTGGTATCAAATCGCATTGCCTTTTTCGTCTGAACAAGATAGTAATATCAATTTTAACAATAGACTTAATTTTCAAATTTTTAGTTAGGATTCGAAAGTTCCATTTGGAACAAATGTTTCCGGTTTGCCATAAAAATTATTATCAAGTTAGATGAACAATAATATATAGTTAAAACTTGATTATAATTTTTTGATTAAAATATTTGTCAAAAATTTATTAACCGGAAGTTGATCCAATTGGAACATTTTGAACATGCATCCTAGCAAGGGTCCCAGAGGTGAGTACTCATAAAAATTTTCAGCTCCAAATATCGATACACCTTCGAGATAATCCAAAACTCGACGGAGTTCTCAAAAACAGGTTTACTAAAACAATCGTATCTTTTGCAGGAAACATGCGACAACTGCGCATGCGCGTTTGTTTTTCTCAGAATTGGTCACTCTACATCATATACCAAAATGGTTATTTGGATCAAAAGCTGTGCAAAAATATAAAAACAATTCCACGAACTTATTGATCGTCCCCCGTATATGTCAACATTGCACTATCCACACTGCACAAGTGTACTTGAACTCCAATGAGGACACCACCACAATGAGAAATAAGTGTAAAAGGATGTATATGTCAACATTGCACTATCCACACTGCACAAGT
>JAKIJQ010000449.1:0-54060 GCA_023373905.1 Rhizoglyphus robini | reverse complement strand
CACTTTCACTTCCAGCTCTGCATGCCAGCCAGAGCCGCTGCTGCATTGGGCACAAGGCTCTGCAACATTAACAACGGCAGTGGTACAGCTGAAACAACGTCACCTTTGCTTTACAGTGGTGCACTGAACCTACTATTGATTATTATTATTAATATTATTAATTATTATTATTACATTATTCATTATTATTGATATTATTGTCATTTGTTACCCATTATTCATTATTATTACACGTACCACACATTGAATAGCCACAAAATCACCAACATTATTAATATTACATTATTTCCTCATTAATATCACACTAGTATGGGGTCAACGTCAGCCCACCGTCACGCCAGCTTATAGCTAGCTTGTTTTTTCTTTTTTTTCGTCCATTCATTTAAACAGAAGTCCCCAATTTTTGTTTTACGTTTACTGATTCACGAACTCCATCGAAACCAAAACCCTGTTTATAAAGCAACAAATTGAACAAAGATGCGAGTAAATGAATCTCCTCTTGCAAGTGACTGAATCAACCAGAAGTTCAATTGGAACCCAGCCATATAGCCTGGGTTCGGTGTTCTGATTTTCTCCCTCGCCAACCTGGGAAGGAACCACTGGGTAACTGAGCTGGGCTGAATGACCTGCTTCCATAATATATTTCTTACTTAAAAAACTTCTTTGTTGTCTTTGGGGAGCTAAAACAGTGAATCAAACAACTAGATTTTACCCAATGATCTGTTCCTCAAACTCCACTTTTTTGTTCTTTTTTATTTTAAAAAAATAACTAATTGACTCATTTTCTCAGTGAAACCTAAGAGGATCAAACCCTTGAATAAACCGCTGCATGTATTTTGTCAAGATATTGGAATGTAATAGAAATGGTGAATTGACCGTTAATACTTTTGAACAAGATAATAATGCGCCCTCAAGAAGAATTGAAACAAACCTGGTAACAGGATTCTCACTAATACTGGTGTAATGAGCAATCCTTTATGAAATGGCATGCTAATGAGAAATAAACAAAAACTGAGAGAGGAAAGCTACAGCTTAGATTGACTTACCTGTGGATTTGGTACTGTCGTCTTGAAGGAACAATAATCAGAAACAAACAACAACTCAAAACTCTCGCCATTAGA
Source organism: Rhizoglyphus robini (assembly GCA_023373905.1). Taxonomy (NCBI): domain Eukaryota; kingdom Metazoa; phylum Arthropoda; class Arachnida; order Sarcoptiformes; family Acaridae; genus Rhizoglyphus; species Rhizoglyphus robini. The sequence continues at coordinate 52,939 of JAKIJQ010000449.1, read as the reverse complement.
GTTGATTTAACTGCTATGACTCCATAGATAGAGTTTTTTTTTAAGTTTTTTGATCTGAAGGCCTCTATTTTAATATGATATATAACATATATCGGGCATGGATCATCTATAACAAAGAAAATGGACACCTCTGCAAGAAACAAATAAAAATCCCCTTATTTAATTCCGATAGAATGATTTAAAATGAGATAGATATGTTTGAAGGAAGATTTTAAAACCGTTAAAAACCCTAGGAAAGATAGAAAAACTAAATGAACTGAATTCTGGCTAATATGCTTAAAAATAAAATGTTATTGTTCTGACTAGATGAATTTTTTCAACCCACAATGATTAGAAATAATATGAACATTGGTCAGACTAAACAAACCAAAGTTAGATTCAAGAAAAACCAAAGGTGGCCAGCAAACAGCTGAATAAAATGAACACTTATGCAGGAGACAACAGTACTTAATAGTACTTTAAAGCCAGAACCTTTAAAATAAAACTAGGGAACAGAGGAACTGATTCCAAATGAATTGAAAGTCTTACATTTGAACCTTTGAATCTGATAGAAACTTGGTACTTCTTATGCAGCTTCTTTATAAAGAAAAAACTATTCATCTGAGGTAAAAGAGAGAATCTCTTTAAGAATGCATAAAGAACTACAAAACAGACAATAAAACAAAAAACAGATAAAAATGGTTGTAGCCTATCAATGAAGAAGAAAATGAAACCTTTTTAACGTTTATTTCTGAAAAGTCATCTCAGCTTCTGCAAATACATATAATTAAAATAGTGGAGAATGGCTTTCTGGCAGTTGAGGCTTTTCCTTCTGCTCTAGTCGCTTTCTGCCAACCATGGCGGGCTTGGGCAATGTGGTGGAGAACAGGCTGGAAGCTGAGGCTGAGCCTAATGCTGCAAACTGCATGGCAATATATTCATATATAGGCCTAGTGCCGAACGATGTTTTGTTTTAATGCCAAACTCTATGATAGCTTTGGCACTTGGGGATGTCGTTGAAAGCTGGAAGATAGCTGCTCTCAAATGCTGCCACAAATTCCATATAGTTTGGTATACTTGAAGAGAATGATTTAAGATGAAAATTCAAAAAAGTATACAACTTTATAAAATTAATTGTGTAAAGTACTATATTTGATAAATCAACGTGGAGCGGTCCAGAATATGTCAAGAAACTGGGCGCAGACGCTACCGACTTATCCTCTGCCACAAATTCAAACGCAGCTGGCGGACAAACTTCATAACTGCTGATTGGTAATCATGGTATAAGCTGCATCCTGAGAGATGAGCTGAAACTCAACCCGCTAGCTGAACAATTGATACCTTAACAACCAGATCCACAAAACATATTGAAAGTAAAGCATACTTAAAATAACAAATTTGAGACTGTATCGCTCACAACCAACCAAACCTTCCAATGGTTTATCTCTCTGGGTAACAAACTGATCCTCCCAAGCAATGCAATAGGAACTCCAATATTACAGATCGTGATCTAGACTTTCACCTCTCCAATCTTTCTTCAGCATATGGCACTCTCCATACTTCCCAGCACTGTGGTTACTGAATTTAACTACTGAATCAACTCTCCCGTTGACAGAGACGTGTATTTTTCGACGCTCTGGCAGAACAGTTTCTTTGAAAGTGGAAGCAACCTGAACTGAATGTTCAAAATTGTTATTTGCTTGAACCATTTGCGCTGAAGTTTTCTGGGTTATGAGATCGATCACTGGGAAGCCGCGATTGAATACGCTACCCAGAATTCAAACTGAATCGAATCTGGAAACGAATAGATGGTGAAGGTCCGTAAACTGAAACGCCTAAGGTACCCTCTTAAAAAAATTCAAATTAAAATTTTCATTTAACTTAATTTTTAAGTCAAAACCTTTAAGACTCCAAAAAAACTTAATTAAATCAAATTAAAAAAAACTGAAACCAATAGTTGTTGGAAGAAATGTTATTAATAGGCGTTTATAAGAAATGCCTAAGAGATATATAACCTTTAGAAAATCGAACAAAGACAGCATACATAACATAAATACTTCAATAACATTCAATTTTTTCGCTGTTAAGTTGTATGAGATACTTTTACTTTTTTTATGTAGAAACTTGTTGTCGAGGGTGATAAAAGTCTTTTGATAGTTTTTTTTAATTTTTTTTGTTTTTTGTGTTTACATCCTACATATCTCAACCAGATGTGGCAATATATGCAACAATCAGGGCAACAATGACAATGGTAAATTAGTCAAAAGCAATAAGAGAAGATTGTTTTGAACATATTCCTGGACAAGATTCTCCGTTAATCATTAGATCTGGAGTAAATTAAGTGATTAGTATACGAAGATATATCAACAAAAAGGCAGACAGGGATTGTTCGTTATATCAGAACAGTTACACCCCCCCCCAATGAGTCACTCGTCAAGTTCAATTGATCACCCACTAATATGAAGAAGCATAGTTTTATCTCTGCTTTTAAACAGAATTTTACTTTCCTTTTCATTGAAACCTGAGAATAGATAAATTAAGTAAAAATAATTTTATTTAAAAATAGAAGTTTGATTGTTTTACAGAGGCTTGTTTATCCCGCTTTGTGGTTTAGATAAGTAATTGAACTAAATTAGTTTTACCAGTTTAATAAATCCTGTCAGTTTTCACACTTTTTTGGTTTAAAATTTAAAAAAAACTTAACAGCTCTATTAGAAACCTGATAAAACACTATTAAACGCTCATTTTTAGCTATCATAGTAATACAAATATAGAAGATTATAGATATTAGAAATGATTAGAGAATTTTAAGCAGAAGCCACAAATATGCGAAAATATCAAGAGAGTTAACTCATTAGTTGTTGAAGTTAAGAAGAATCATTTTATAAACCTAGTGATTGATATAACATAAATATTTCCACAAATTGGGCAATTGTATTTTCTTTTGAAATGACATGACTATGACTATAAAAATAAAGTTCTTCAATTCATTATCGATTTGTTCAATAGAGTACAAGCTCTGACTAATAGTCTTGCTAAAATTGGATCAATTGGTATGGAATAAATTAACTTAAAGAGACTTGGTAAGCGTGTTTTGTCGATCGGATTAGTGATTTAAAAAAAATTAATTTACCTTAGGGATTCCAATCGAAGGCTTCGAAGCTTCGAAACTTCGAAGCTTCGGCCATTTTTGCGAAATCAACTATTCGAAGCTTCGCTTCAAAATTCGAATAAGGTGATATCTTCAGAACAATTGGAAAAAATGATTTTTTTTACCATTTTGAGAATCTCTCAACGATTTGAAGTACGATATGTAGGCATTGGACTCTGGTTTGGAGCCAGAGGTGCCGTGAGCAAAGAACTCGTTGAGTTCTTTGGACCGTTTCAAACTGGACAAAAAGCGTTTGCCGGACCTAGCAGAAATGGTACTTGCAGACTCTATTCAAATTGTACGTAGTCACATTTACTAACAAGAATAGCCTTTTTATATGTGATCAAACACTATTTGTTTATACCATAATGTTATCATAGTTTTAAATCTATTGTATTTTTTGCATAATCTTTATTCTGTAATCCATTTGTTTGTATTTTATGTGCAATTGTCCTTACGGATTGATTAGTATGCTGTGTCTCATGGCAACCCATCGCAGGTGGGCAGCACCGCTCTATTTTTTAAATAAAGTTGTTTTTCTTCTTGTGAAAAAAATTAACAGTTTATTTTGAAAATTTTACTGGTCCATCAATTTGAGGGATTAGATTAAATAGACAGTCTATTATAAACTAAATACTGTTGGGGGAAATTTCATTTATGCAATAATTAGTTGGTAAATTGATTCAAAACGCAAAATTTCAATTAAATAACAATGGACGAGAATTTTACCGAAGCTTCGAAGCTTCGAAGTTTGTGGTTGAGGACCTTCGACTATTCGAAGTTTTGAAAAACCGAATAATTGGAAACCCTAATTTACCTGTTTAAAATAAACATGAATCAAACTATGAATGATTAAGAATATAAAAATCCATAACATTTGCGCAAATGATAAATTTCAACACTAAATTAACTAGTAACACATTTTTTAGAAGCTTGAAGTTTAACCAAGGATTCTCCAAATGTCTTGAAGTAATGGCTTGAATTTTAAAAATCGAATTTATATTCAGAATAAAAAGACATTTGAAAATTTTTTCGAAATCGTTTAATCTATAGAGATTCAGAAATTTATTGTATGATTCAATGAATCAATCAATGAATTGTGCAATAAATAAAAAATAAAAATAAGAAACTAACCATTTACAAACGAACAAGACATTATCATGCCAAAAATCTATATAGGAAAGTGTATATTTGCATTCTGTATGCTTGATTTTATTTTGATTTCAATTGTTTTCAAACGCAGATTTGTCAAATAAGTAATATAAAAAATATTTGTAACCATTTATATCTTAAAACAAAGACAAAAAGACCAAACTTAAAACAGCATCTACCGGGCTGAATAGTTATGCAAAAATACATCAAACTGGGATATATATTACGCCAGTTTTTTATTGATTACCAGTACTAAAAGTCCTTTTCGATTGTAAACATCAACAAAACATTTTTTTAAACATTAAAACATACATATACTATACAATCACAAGATGGAAAACAAGAAACTACGGGTAGGATATTTGGCGTCGTATAGCTTTATTCCGTAAGTTGGGCAGAATGATTCCAGGGTTTACTGGAGTTGTGGTAAAGTGCAGGTTACCTTTGTAGGACTATCTTGACATGGACGCATTTGTGGTTTAAATTTAATTATTATAGATATTTGATCTTACAGTTTCAATTTTGTTAAACAGAATACAGAAAACAAATAAATAAAAAGATTTACAAACCCTATTAATTGCTCACACTCAAAACGAAATAATATTTAAATTATTCAAAATCATTTCGAAATGATCATAAATGGTAAATTAAATTTACCTTTTACACGCATTGTATTTTGCTTCCGAGTAATTTCGTGTTTTTGGTTGCAAAGTTTGGAATACCACGATTGTCTGGCACCAATCGAGGTATCTAAACTCCATGCAACCGGTGGTGAGATATTATCTGATTTTGCGAGACGCCGAATAAGATAAGAACGAAGAATCAATCTCAACGGTCGTTTCTCTTGGTCTTGTCAATCCCGTCAATAACATTAAATTGTGATAACAGCGTTTAAAGCTGTGTGGAAATGTATAGTAATTTGAAAATAAAATACTTTTCGTTATCAAAACCGAATATACATCTCTAATATGTGATCCGTTATCTGGGTCTGTTTTGCTATGATGGTTTTAACCGTTTATTAAATCTAATTCGTCAGCTGATGTAATTATATATCTGTTGAATAATATTTCAAATAAAATTTTTACAAGTCTTCCAAGATTGATATAGTCAAAAGTAATATTATCTACAAATAAATTAAAAATAAAATAATAACTGTTTAAGACTTTTTTAAAGACGGGCCTGTTGACCTGTTAACTCTCAAATTAATATGTTGCGCCAATAATTGTAAAAAAATGCAACTATGCAAAAAAAAATATTTCAAATGTTAAAAAATTGACAAACTCCTTTACAACCCCGAGAAATAATTTGTATATAAAAACACAGAAGCTTGTTGTCGAGCGTGATGAAAGATTAATGTACAGTTTTTTGAATTTTTGTACATTTCTCAACGGAATTTAACAATGATTAGTGAATTGAGTTAATTGAAGTGAGACTAATTGAGTTCAGTTAAAATGACCACATACCTATGAATATACGCTTAGCGTAGTAACATTTGGTCGTTTACCAATTAAATTTTTACGCGTTTCTTTATATTCTAATTTCAAATTTCAGTTCAATAATATCTGTATTTCGAAGAATTCAAATAGTTATATTTAAAAATTTTGAAAATAACGTTTAATTGAACCAATAAAATCATTATTTAATACGAGCCCCTTATTTTTGCAAGTTCAAATTATATTTTCTTGATAGATATTTTGATTTAAGAACTTTAGTGGACTGAAAATCTCAAATATGAAATTTAATTCAAATAAATAAACCTTTACAAACCATTTATATTTCAAAAAAAATTCAATGGTTGAATTTGACCTGACCAATGATTAAATTATTTTTAGAAAAAAAAAACCTGAGAAAGTATACTAATATACTACATCTGAAATAGTAAATTTCCGTAAACCAGACCCTAGTAAAAGAAATGGTCATTAATCTGTGGGTGTGGGACAAAATTAAATTAATATAGAGATTTTTAATTAAAAAACCTTTTAAAAATGGAAACTTATGAAATTACTATAAAGCCTCTTTAAACCAAAAAATAACTTAAAAGTTAAAGCGTTTCAAACCATTTAAGACAATCAAAGATAGTGTTATACAATTTTGTACAACAAACAAATTTTCGGGTTGTGTTGCTAACTTAACTGGATTCGATTGTTCTGTTTGATGGTGGATACATTATGTTCGGCCATAGAGTTGAAAAAATCTACATAATTTAGAAAGTGTACATTTACAATTGGAAAGTAACCTTTAAATGAAGAGCATGTAGAACATATTACATGAGTGGTAACTGTGGTCAACATGATCATAATCTTAATAAACTTTGTATAAACCAAACTTGTCAATGTTATCTCATTTTGTAACACGAGCAAAATAGAAATGACATAAAAACAAAAACTCTTTGACTCTTTGAACAAGAACATTGTACTTTATTGCCGTTCATTTAAGTTTGATAATTTAGATTTTTTTATAATTTACTTTTTAAAAATGGCAAATGAGGTATGAAGGAAGGTTTTTTGACTTGCAATGTAATTTTTGCAACTGAAATGCAAATAATTATAAAAATAAATATAATTTGACCTTTTATTAAAACCAAACAAACCAAACAAACAAAGTAAATGCAAATAATTGTTGAAATGTAGCTTAGCCTCATAGTTTGACACAAAACCTATGGATATATCTCACAGAGGTAAAACTGCGCAATCACTTCTTGTTATTTAATTTTTAAATTGATCAAGATATTCAAATAACCAAAATTCGACATACATGTGCAATGATAAAATATTGCATAATTGGCAACATTTACATATAAAAAGTAAATTAGATTCTATGAGTATTAGATAATGCACTTGAAAATGACTTAATTAAAAAAATTTCCTTTTTTCTACTTCTACTTCATTGCCGCTATCTACACAATTTCCCAATTAATTGTCGAGCGTGAGCGAAGACTTTTAGTGACAAGAAATCCGATTTGGTTTCCAGTGAACTCCTCCTCCATTTCTTAACCGATTTACATCAAACTTGGCCAAAGTGCTTAAAATACTATGCAATTGTGCAGTTCAACCTTGGTTTTTGCGAAAAATGTTTTTTAGGTATAGCTGCCAGTCAAATCTCACCTAGGTCAAATCTCTGTTTGAGTGTTCATTGTTGGGTGCCAACAATGAGTGCAACAATAGCAAGGGGAAATTTGGCTACATTGTGACTTCAAACTTAGGTTAGGCAGTTGTGGGCGTCGGTTAGGATTAGGTTAGGTTGGGTTTAGGTGGTTAGGCAGTTGTGGGCGTCGGTTAGGATTAGGTTGGGTTGGGTTTAGGTGGTTAGGCAGTTGTGGGCGTAGGTTAGGGTTAGGTTAGGTTAGGTTTAGGTGGTTAGGTAGGTGTGGGTGTAGGTTAGGGTTAGGTTAGGTCTGGTTTAGGTGGTTAGGTGGGTGTGGGAGAAGCTTTTACTCGCTTTCGCTCGACTATTCCCCCATAATTTCAAATTTTGGGGGAAATTATTGAAGCCAACAAAGTTTAATGCTTCAAATATAGCACCCGCAGGGCCCACTAGTTTAATATGTCACACATGTCAATGCTCAATAGAATCAATTCTCTACAGCATCTGCAAAATCGAGGTGATAATAGCTATTTCCCATAGAGAATACATTAAAAACTGACATTACCTGGTCAGAAGTTACCTAAACATTCATGGATTTTCGCACAAAAACACAAAGTGAACTTCATTTTTAGTAGCTGAATCGTTTGTGGCCTTAATTATGAATTTTAGTGTTTTCGCTTCAGAGATAGGCAAAACTCAAAAAACAGCGTGACATTCCCCCTCTGTTACAATGCTGACGTTTTCTCCCATTGAAAAGTCGAAACGGATTTCTCAAGTGGTGACAGAGTGCTTCGCTACGTTCACTCACTCACTCACGCACTCGCTATCGCTCGTGCGTTCGTTCGTTCGTTCACTTCGCTCAGCTAATAAAGAAGAGCAATTTAAAAGAATTTACATTTTGAGCTTGTTAAGAATTTGGAATAATAAGACATGTCAAAGTGATTGAAATTGCTTTTCAATTTAAAGTCTTTTAAAAATGATAATACGAATCATGAAAAAATGTTTAAAGAAATATTTATTAGATACAATATGCATTGAATCCATTAAAAATTTGTTTTAAAAAATTAAGAAGCAGCTCAACTTTTGATATGGAAAATAAATCAAAAACCCTTTTGGAAAAATGATTTTCAAATCAGTGGAAAACAGAAAATTGTTCCATCAATACATGACGTCACATCCATCGACCTACACAAATGTCCATACTAGCGATAATGATTTCCGCAATCCTCTATTCTACAATACATCAAATATACCCGTATCTTTGATACATTTTTCGAAGTTTATTTGACGCACAATCCAACGGATTTTTCAAGATCATTAACAAACGGCAACTTTGAGCAACGGAGCAACGGCAAAAGAGCAAAATAATAATTAAATAGAAAATGATTGTGTCTATTAAACTAAAAAATTTACCTTTTAATATCAAGAAATTTCGACCTTTATAATGTTTTTTTTTGTTTTTTTTAATTTTCTAGGATATTCTGCTCTTTGTAATCTACTTTAGACATGATCCTACTCTGCAGCAACATACACAACCCGTTACAGCGACTATGAACTTATCCGAGTGTCTGCTCCCCCTTTAATCACGTTATATTGAGCTGAACCGATCTAAAAAGCGTAACGCTCTTAGTCTAGTGGTTTCCCGTAAAATTCTCCGAAATTTCTGAAGATCTGCAATGTCGAGCTATAGTGCTTTTGGGTTCAGACAAAATGTTCCCAAAACAAATGAAATTTGGTATAGCTATATCAATAAAGATGATAAGAATACATTTAAAACGTTTGAAATTTTACAATAAAATTAAAATTATAAAATATTAAAAAAAATAAAAGTATTGTTTAATGACCATCAAGTGGTTCAAAAGTAGCAGATGTTACATTAAGTTCAACTTTCTTTTTTAAACTTTATTATGACTTTTAGAAACCATTAATATATCTATTGTAAGAATGATTCTATAATTTTTTAAAAAACTTGTCAATTTAAATGGAGAGAGACTAGGCTAAATTATTAATTTTAAAATTTATAAATAATTATTTCAACCTTTTAAACAGTCTAAAGCAAGTTCGAAAAACATTTAAAAACTCAACTTGATAGTTTATTAAAAAAATTAACCAATTATTAGCAATATTAATGATTGTATTGTATAACAAAATGTGTTAAGTAAATGATATGTTTTCATATTCAATACGCAGCACCTCATTCATGTTTTTCGACGTTCATTGTCTATTAGTTGTAGAAATAAAAGTAGAGTTTTTAAATAATATTACTGCGAACGCACAGAATAATAAAGTTTAGTTACCATTTATAAGAATCCTCGCTTACATACTCTCTCAAACTCTTTTCATCCTAACGATGAAAAGTGCCTAATAATCACATAAAACATTAAATTAAAAAAATAACGAAAAAAAGTACAAATGTCTAAGAGAAAAGAAATCGTTTGAGCAGAAAAACAACAACGCGACTTGGTGGATTACATTAAGTTTGGAGAAAAAGTTTCTAAACATAAAGGCTGCTCTTACAAATGATTAACTTGGTGATAGAATAGAAATGACAGCATCAATGATATGTTTACCTATAAAATTAAAAGATGGTTTCAAGAAACAATTGTGTAAAATATGCATAGATAGATAGATGGGTAGATACAAATAAATATCAATGTCGATTTGTTCCGATAACGCTGCACAAAATTTACAGAGAGTATGAACAAATTCGAGTGTGTTCACGTGTTTCATACTGATCAAAACCGACCCGAAAAGCGTTTCGCACGGAGTCTACAGGCTTTCCGTGGATTGATTGCACTGATTCTGGACGGGATTTACCTGCAGGGGAGGGTTAAAATTTAGTTGATTGAATATTCACAACTCTTGAGCAAATATTCTAGATATAGCTTTACAGATCTATAAAATGTGCTCAAACAGGGAGATTATAAAAAACGATATTAAAATTTCAAAATAATATTGTTCCGAAAAAATTTAGTAATAACCTTTAAAGAAAAATCACTTCACGACACAATCACTTTTTTTTATTTATTCATTCATTCATAAACCCAAAGACTTTGCATGTACTTTGGGCCAAAAGTACATGAATTTATTTATAATTCAAGCCATAGAAAAGCAAAATAAATAAAGAAATAAAGAAACTGTCTGGGTTCAAAAAATATTCGTCAAATCTCGACGTTTTTCCATAACAGCTGTTTTGCCTTAAAGCAAATCATTAAATGAAAAAATTAAATAATTATGTCAGTATATTTTTCCAGCTCATAATGTTGGTACTAAGCTGATTTAAGCAATACAAAAATTGCTGCTTTGACAAATGCCAATGCTTAAACAAAGTAAATTAGAAGAAGATTAAATTCATTAAAATAAACATTTAGAAAAGTATCTTCAAATACATATAGTATACAGAATAGAAAAATATACCGAAAAAAGAAAGTTAGGGTGAAACCGATTGTAAAGAGAAAACAATGGAGATTTTAAAATGAGGTAATTCCACAAAAAAGTGAATTGCAACAAAATTGCTTTTTTATATTATCTTTACCATTTTGTATTGGCGCAAGCAATATGACTGAATATTAAAAAACTAAAGTCAATGGAAATTAATCCCTAGTAAAACAGCAATGACTCATTATCCCTCCCAATAACCCACACAATACGTTGGTATGTTCAATAGACAATGTCAATGTCAGCATTCATTATCACATGTCCAACCACTACTACTCATCTCAGTTTAATATTCTCGCCGAAGATTAACACCACACATAATGTGATTCACATTGAAATTTCTCATGTACTACCATGTACAGAGGATAAATTTTAAAAGATATTCGTGTAAATAACATTTTCAAAACAAAATGCAAAATTTTTAATTGAATTAAAAAAAATAATTTTATTAAAACCTATTTAATGCCATCCATAAATCAAAGAAAACAAATTGAAATTTGAAACAGAACATTCATTAATATTTTCTTTGAATGTTTATTTATATCATTAAAATTAGAGTATTATTGGTGAATAAAAAGATAATAAATTTAAACTTTATAAAAAATTAAATATATAACCCATTATGTTTTATGGTGTGTGAGAGAATAGTGTCACCATCAAGTTTTGTCGTACTCTATGGACGCCATGGTCGCTGTCACAGGGATGACATGTCACTCCATGAGTCAAACCTGAAACAAAACACTTTATACTATATTAACTTATACCAATCATGAACGATTTGACGAACCTGAGAATGATGTAAAAGCAATTTTGATTTTTTGCATCGAAGGTGGTTGATTGTCAATATTTGTGCTTGTAAAAATAATAATAATTTTTAAAACAAATCAATAAAATTTTGCATTGAAAAGGATAACCGGTTAATTTACTTGTAGCAATCCATTGAAAATCAAATAAAATGTTTAATAAACAACAATTTTGGTAAACCTAATGTAAAATTTAAAAATTGCTCTGACAAAGCAACTATAAAACCAAAATTTTTTTACATTTTATAAGAAAAATGTCAAAGACAATTGCAACCGAAATTTAATTAATTTAATGAAAATAATATTTGAAACCATTTAATTTAACCACTTGGATCAGTTTCTTGCTAATATAAGAAAAGAAGAATAACAAAATAATCATTCCAAGTGTATTATTGTTAAACTGCGCTGTGGGGTGATGAACAATTTCAACGGTATGAATGCCACTTTCGGAATCTGTTTAACCTCTTCCGTTCTAGGATTTGGCACAGGTGCCCAGACAGAACGGTAAGACATAGAGACTTGAAATTTTTGGGAGCATACTCCTGTGGTCCGTCGGATGTGTGCTCACTACTCAAATGTTCCAATTGGATCGATATCCGGGACGCCATTTCCGGAGTGGATTTTTTGAGTGAAATTATGTTTTTGAGGTATTCTAAGACTTTTGGTGCTAAAATTAAATTTTTGGGATCACCGGAAGTCAACCGTTGAATTGGAGAGGACTGCAAGTGAACTAAGAAATTTAAAATAAATGGATTATGGATAAGATACGTAAGTAAATCAAGTAGCAACATAAATGAACAAGAAACAAATATTTATAAGTAGAAAACGATTTGATAAAAATATTTTTATTGATTGATAAATATTGAATTTAAACTGATTAAATATGAAAAATTCTTGGAACCTTTTGTATGACAAATGTGGTTGGAGTGTGTATTATGAAGTCTCTCGTGTTCAAAAAAGTTGTTTTCGAGTGATCCTATTAACAGAACAAAATTTCCCAGAGTCAGTTCAAGCCGAAGTGATGATATAGTGAAGCGGCAAGATATCAAATAAGACTTTGGAAACTCGATTAAGATATGTTTACAAGAGTTGACATTAGTATAAGTACTCATTCCAGATGGTTTTGCGATTGGTTTATATGTTATGATCTATTATTTCAAAATTGACAACATAGAAATTTTATTTGTAACATATATGTGAAGTATAGCAAACATTGTATAATTTTGAATTTCATAAATGATATTAAAAAAATTGTGTATGACCATTTAGAAAAGCAGATTATGGGTTCGCTAAAACTATATAGAAAAATCCATGCAATTAACAAAATTTAAAAAACATGTTTTGTCATTAGACAAACATTTCAAGAATATGGTGAAATAACAAAGTTTTGCAAATGTAATGATCTTACATTGTATAATTGACACAACATTGACAAAGAATTTGATTAAATATTATGAGTATATGCACTTGAATGTTCACGAATTTACAAAATTCGCCGGTAACTACTTTCCATATAGCTCTCTGAAAACATTCTTCAATGCCTTCTGCAGTCGATACCTGTTCATTCTCAGTGCTGTTTCTAACTGACAATTAAAAAAGAACTTTTGAAAACCTTTAATGACAGTGCAAAATGTCCAAGAAAATTCATTATCACATGTGTGATGTTTGAAGTCGTTCCAGTGAATAAATGTACAAAGTTCGCCAAATGTGAATTGGAAAGAGGTTGCATATGACGGCTATTTTAAAAAAATGTATTACCGATGAAATAGATACCTTGAACAATTTGTTAATTTTTTTGGTAATAATCATCCAAACCTAAATTGCATTAAAAATATAAAAATTTTGAACAGATCACATAAAATCACGTGATGTTGATCCGACATTGATCAGATAAATTTACAGTAACTGATTTGATCAATTACTTATCAAGAAGTAAAAGACAAAAATGACTTCACCTGGTTATTTAACACTTGCAAAAAAAACATTTACATTATCATCATTGTGTTTACTAGAATCTTAAGATTTGCAATTTCGTCAGAGTATTGCCCAAACTGGCCACGGACTTGCTAAGTAAATTCAAATTAATGTTTTTAATACATGCTTTAAAGTGTGTGAGATCGTTGAGTGTTGGTATTATTGAAATTGGCAACTAGAAACAATATAAAATTTAAAATCACTGTTGTATGGTAAACAGTGTATGGTAATTTCTAGAAGCGGAAACACTGGAAAACCTTTTAAAGAGACGAAGTTACTAAACAGCTTATAATTATCATACAATAATATTCATTTCAGAGACAAATTAGGTTTAAACAATAAGATTAACAAATTTTAAAACATGATGGAATAAATTTGAGGAAATAAAGCAATTATCAATTTCTTCATCTGTTAATGTGTTTTGATCCTTTGTTTTGAATGCTGCAAACAATGAAGACAAATGTTTATTTTAAAACTAAATAAATGAAACCATTTAAAAGGTAGCATTGAAAGATCGATTAAATTAGTTAACATCAACAGTGTTGTTAGTTTGTGTGTCACACAAAATGTGGACAAAGACAATGATAATGATTATTGTATAATCGACATTTTTTAATAGAGAATACCATTTATCAATCACATAAGTATATCAAAATATGTATAAGTCATTCAAATATATATCATCCCAATATCAATTAAATAAAAAATCACTTTGATATAAACCAAATTTTTAATTTGTAATTTAAATGATTAATCTTTAAACATATTCCAGACAATACACGACGTTTAACATTAAGCTTGGTGTAATTATAGTGATTAGTATAGAAATATTTATCAACAATAATGAGAAATTTGAACCTTTTTTATTCCCGAATAGTTTTTACTGCACCAATAAGTCACTGATAAGTTCAATTAATCCCACACTGATGAGCCAACACATTGTTTTGTTCTGTTTTTTATCTTTAATGTTAAAACTAAATAAATTAAGTCAAATAATTTTATTTACAAAATATAAGTTTTATTGACCTGTTTTAAAAAACAACTGAAAAGAACAGTGCTAATGTTATTAATGTTAGATTAAAAGCTTTATTGATAATAAATAGAAGAAGGCAGACACAATTAGGCAGTAAGAAAAGATTGGGAGCGCGAGTCGCCTATGATTCTTCTAGGATACGAGCCACCAGTTACTGTCAAGTTTGACTGGAATACTAAAATGGCCATACAGTCTCTTCGACAACGCTCTCACAAAATGTACAATGTATGTTAAGTTTATTATTAAAACTGTAAAATTTAATGAATAATTAAACACACGTTTACCTTCAATATGAGAGAATTTTTTATAGATAAAAAACATTTTAAAAGCATAACAAATTAATGAAAAGTTGAATTGTGTTTCAATTAAGATTTTGTAGTGATAATTGATAAACCTGTGAGAGCTTTGGCTTGTACGTTCCGTTAACTCCCCTAGTGTCAACGTTAGGCTGACGATCGGCAGTAAAGTCTTCTGAACACGAATACACAGCAATCTGTTGTAAAAGCAGCGTCACTGGATTACTGGCAAAATAATTTCTATTGATCTGTGTAGCACGTATTCGGAAGACTTCATCAACCTCAGGCCGATCGTCAACCTAGTCTACGCGGAGCCGCAACAAAATGACATTGAGCAAAAGCAATATATAAAAACAAATTTTGAAATAAAAACAAAAATTGTAACCTTTTCTATAAATGTATCCTCAAACAAAACGAACTAATAACTACTATAACTAGTAGTAACTACAGTTATCTATAAAGCATGACTATCTTAATCCATTGCGTCATGTTTTTGTTATAAATATTCAATTAAATATACACTAAGAAAATGCCTTGAACCATTGGGTTTTCTCAACTTGTCAACTAATGCAAAGAATTGGTCCATCTATGCCGGAAAATTTAAAATTTTTAAAGAAAAGCATAAGGGTGAAAAAAATATAAACAGAATTAACATTTAAAGAATAATTAAAAAATAAGTAAACCTTTTATAAACCAGTCTATGCAATCTTAAGTAAAATTTTACATTTTTTTTATGATCGAGGCCTTTGTGAAGCAGTCAGTCACACCGGCTAGCCTAATCATTGGTTGTTAAACATTCTCCAACATAAAGGTCATAGAAAGTCACACGAAACACGTTGTACTCAATCGCTTTTCTATCTACACTGTTCGTGGTCCAAAGCGCTCAGAACAGTAACCCGTGCTTCCGCCCCAATAAACCGCCACCGACGCCCGAACCTCGAACCTCTACTTCCTTTAAAAGCAGATAAAAACAAATTTATATATTTTCTGTAGTTAGAAATCGAAATATATTTTACCTTTTAGAATTGTGCCTAGTAGAACTATTAAAAAATTAAAATTAAGTTTAAATTAACAGATTTTTATAAAAAAAAATTTTGACAAACCACAATAGTCTCTTTAGAGTATTCTGAAATTGGAAAGTTTGAAGAAGCAACTAAATTAGAAACAATTTTGTATTACAAGCTTCACTTGCCGTTAGCTCTGACTGCAAATAACACTTTATACAAATTTTAAAAATTAATTTACCTTTGTAGAAGTTCCCAGTCAAAATTTACTTTCAATTTTTACCAAAGAATTTTAATCAAACATGATACATTTGTTACAAGGACTGAGTTAGGAGCACAACTTGACAAGTCAATTAAGAAATAGAAAAATATAACAGAATATGAATCTCATATTGAATACCATTGATATTGTGAGGTACGATGAAGGACAATTTGATTGAAACAGATCATTTAATACTTTCGGTGGACACTGTCGTATGATCATGTTCCAGGGTTTACTGGAGAAGAGATAAAGTGCAGGTTATCTTTGTTAAACTATTTGGAAATGGAAGCATTGTGATTTTATATAAATATTTGATTTTACAGTTTAAAATTTGCTAAACAAACTTGGAATTTACTAAAATCTTTTAATAAAAAAATACAGAGACAAATAAACATTTTAACCTTTTTTCTGCTCAGTAATGAAAGGGCCAACTCAATTTTAATTTGCAGTTTATTTATATCTTCTGATGGATTTCTACTAATAAAATTTTTTAATAAAAAGTATATTTGAAATTTTAATTACAATTGATTTATTAAAATACTAAAATTGAGAATTTCTACCATTTATAACAGGGATCACGGGACAAATCGGAAAAGTTTCCTTCAAAATATTCAAATAAAATAAAGTAGATGGATTTTAGATAAAATAATTATTTTATCCATTAAGTAATCAGAATCACAATGAAAGAATAAACTGATGCATTAGAAATGCCTGAAATTCTGATTACACAATCTCGATTCTTCTTCAAGTAGGGCACATAAAAAGCATCAACTGTATCACGATTTATGTAACCTGAAATACGAGATTTGGTAGCGAAGGAGTTATCGTTGTATATTTCTAATTAATGAACAAATTTATCGAGGCGCTTCTGAGCCAATCAAAAATACTACACCTTGTAGTCATACAGTGAACCAAAATCTCGTTGAATTACCCACCGTAGTCGTACATTCGAAGATGGACTAGATTGGATTAGATCTAGAATATTAGTATGGTACAGTCGGAGGACTAGAGTGCCCTGAATTTGCTGATTTATAACAATAAAATATGATTATTTTAAATTTAAAAAAATAAAATATTTAATGTGATTAACCTTTTATATCGATTCGCATTGAATCCAGCTGTAACATGATAAACAAGAAACAAATATTTATAAGTTGAAAACGATTTATTAAAAATATTTATACGATTAAATTTAAACGGATCAAACACATGGAAAATTCTTAGAACCATTTATATGACAGAGTTTACTATCAAGTATTTCGTATTAAAAAATTGTTTTTAAGTTAATCAAGTTTGTTGTTATTTTTGTGTTTGATATTGACTATATTTAGTTCGTTTAAGTTTTATTAAGTAAGATCAAATGGCGGTGGTCACTTGGTTTACAAATTGTTCTTATGAATTCTATGTTCTGAACAGATTAATAAAAATTATTATTTTTACTATTTCCAAAGGGGACAAAACTTTGCAAAGTCGTGTGTAATACTAAAATGTAAATTCCATTTGACGTAATTAATCATGATCATAAGATTAAAACTAAAATAACTTTCAAAAAAATTATTAAGAAAACCCTTTATATAAGATCGCGAAAACTTACATTTAAACTACATTGATTAGTAAACATAACAGTAATATGAATGAGCCTTCATTGAGCAATTGAATCCCCATGCAAATGACAATATCAAAAGAACCAACCAACCTTAAATTTTAATATTTTTGAACCATTTGATAGACTGAAATATCACTTAAACTGAATTTTTAAAAGTAATAATTTTGACCAAAAAGTGTATATTTGAATGACTGAAGGCCATTTATGAAACAACATTTGAAATAAAAAACAAAATTTACGAAAATGTGTTTTACCTTTTTATTCATGCAACTTACAAGGTTGTAAAATTAATGTTAATAAAGCAAAGCAACGTCAATTGTGATTAATTGAATTAATTTGAATTGGAAAAATAATCTATTGTTTTATTATAACAAATAAATAAAAAGATTTACATAAAGTTTGAATTGATTTATTATTGAATATAGAAAACCTTTTTAGTTGTTCAAGAATCCAAACCGAATAATATTTAAATATTTTAAAGGTATTTCAATATGTTTACAAGATTAAATTTACTATTTTGCCAACTGAATCTATCAACAGAACTTCATTGAATTAAAAATAAACGAAAAAATAGATTTTGGAAACAAATATTTGTCACAGATTATAAAACATTCAAAGTCTTGATTTAAATATTGAATTAGGATAATAATTTTTTGTTATACAACAACAAATAAATAAAAAGATTTGCAAAAGGTTTGAATTAATTTAACATTGAAGATAAAAAACCTTTTTGGTTGCTCTACTATACTACACTAACAACTACACATGAACAAATATTTAAATTAATTCAAATTATTTTAAAAGACATTGATCGACTGGTTAAGGAAACAAATTTTATATCAAAATCCGATCAATTATATTTAGAAAAGAAGTAACAGTAAATATTGAAATCTTCCTGAGTTAATCATGGCAACCCATCTTAGGTGGGCATAACAGGGACAAACAAATCCCAAAAGTTTAATTCAAAAAATACAAATAAAATAGAATAAAATAAAGTAGATGGATTATGGATAAAATAAATATTTTATCCATTAAGTAATTAGAATCACAATAAAGGAATAAACTAATGCACCAGAAATGCCTGAAAATCAACAGTATCATGATTTATGTAACCAAATTTAGTAGCGAAGAAAATAGGATTTGCAAGTCGTATATTTCTAATTCCTGAACAAACTTCCCAGCTCCCTTGATTAAGCTAAGACGATTACACCTGTAGCTATGCAGTGAACCAAAATCTCTTTGAATTTCCCACCGTGATCACACAATCGAGGATGGACTAGAATGTATGTAGCTGTCGGAAGTTATGATGCTCAATTTAGTTTAGTAATTTTAGTTTAAAAATAAAATATTTAAGTTGATAAACCTTTTATATCAATGTTGTGCACACAACACAAAGATGTTGTCCTAAAGTAGGTCCGTAACAATCGAGACGCAAATTAGTAATCCAAGAAGTAACATGAATGAACAAAAAACAAATTTTTATAAGTTGAAAACGTTTTAGTAAAAATATTTGTTTGATTGAATTTAAACTGATTAACTAGAGTCTGCAAGCAGAAAAGCTGAGCTCGAGCGACAATGTGGTAAATATGCCAAAAATGAATAAACACAAACTGAATTTACAAAATACGGATTCATTTGTAGGAGAGCAACACAAAATTTTACATTGAATCACAAATCTCGTTAGAATCAAAACAATAAAATAAAATCCTGTAATTTGGATAATTTGGATAATTGAAGTGAATTGAATTGAATAATTTGGAAATGAATGAAAAGAGAAATTATTTCAATGTAAACAAACGATAGAATACAATAAATTGAATCAAATAAATATTTGAAATGGACATTGTCCATTGGACAACTTGATGAACTCATTGTCCAATTGTGAAGAAAAAATTACACAACTGTGTCTGAGAAAGTGCGACTTTACACTGAATTTTTATTTATTTATTTCGCACTGTTTTAGTTTTGTGTTTGACTATTTATTTGTGTGAGCAGTTTCGATTTGATAAATTAACCCTCGAAATCCAAAAATTGTGGTTCTCAAATTTATATTGTTTGACATGACATTGAATGTGTTAACAATCAATGAGCATTGCACTTGTGTGGCCAGTGAACAAAATGTCACCTCACACCATATGTCTGAGTTGAACTCCTCTCCTCTCCCTCGTCCCAAGCAACTAAAACTTAAGGCGAAGAGGGGGTAATTTGATATGTGTGCAACATGTGTTCATGAAGGGTCGTGTATGCTACAGTCACTCTCTCTTTATAATTATAATAGTCACTTCTATGCATTATTTAAATTTATAATTTATGTATAAGTGTGCAGTTTCATTGATATTAATTATTTGCAAAATATCATTTAATATAAAAAAAATTGTTATTCAAAATTCAAATTTGACATTCTGCGCATAAGACACTGTAGTGAACAACCCTCAACATCTGTCCTTTTCTTATATGTCCATAATGTTGTACTCATTTTAGTTTTAGTTTAAAACTATTGCTCTAAAAAATACATGACGATAAAATCTGAAATAAGCGCCGACACAAGTAAATTGCTAAACAAATTTTAAAAGTCGCTTATTACAATACGGCACTTTGATAATAATTTCATGTGTTAGCTTATTAAATATTCATATTACAATGTTTGAATTTATATATCTAGTTATATCTCGTAATTAGGTGCGACTTCTATTTGAGTGATAAGTTATCTGCAAACAACAAGAGATAGTAAACTCGATACATTTGTATTGAGAGATTGAATTGTAAAAACACATTTAACGCAAAGATAAAACACTTCCACTCACCAATGGTATGTCATGTGTGACTTACTGAGTCACCACTACACAGATATCTACTATAAAGTGTGTAATTCGACACGCTTTCTATATATATTTCTGTAAAATCGAAGATTTCGACTATAGATTTTTTATTTTCCATGTATTTAGAATAGCGCTTGTAAATTAATAAAACATGCAAACACACCTAACGCTTCTAAATTGATAAAACAAGAAAACTGAACGGGTAATTCATTTTCTAGTAAATAATAAAAAATTGTGCCCCAGGTGTAACTGCAAGAATTGTTGCATATGTGTTGCATATAATGAGTATGTATTGGTACTTAGGTAGATAAGTGAACAAATCGGATGACAGTTTTTTCCAAATTTGCAGTTGTAAGCATTGGGCCGGTTTGTTTATTATACGTGCTCGAACAATTAGAAAACAAATCCAATATATGCATATAATCCAAGGTGCTACTATTTAGAATCAACGATTCTTGTTATATCTTTTTTGGTTCATGAAATGGTTTCTGAAATGTAATGAATGATATTTCTTTTCTGTCATAGGAGACGTCACCAAAAAAAATTATTTTGGCAATTAATGCTATTGATATTGTTATTAACTTGACAACAAATCATTGACTAAACGATAACTGAAGAATCACCCAAAATGAATGAACAATACTTTTTTACATCTGGTTTAAGTGCAAATTTGTTCTTTGAAACTGACAGTTTGGCTTATTCAAGAAATCACTTTCATAAATTGTTATATCACTTTGACGGGATTTACACCTGGGGCACGATTTTTTATTATTTACTGGAAAATGAATTACCCGTTCAATTTTCTTGTTTTATCAATTTAGAAGCGTTAGGTGTGTTTGCATGTTTTATTAATTTACAAGCGCTATTCTAAATACATGGAAAATAAAAAATCTATAGTCGAAATCTTCGATTTTACAGAAATATATTGCATCGATTTTCAATACGTGTTATGAACATGTACAAAAGCAAGTTCGAAGCACACTGGAAAGCTACAAGGCACGATTCCTTTTGGCAATTGCTCACAAGACACAATATAACTACATGATCATGATGATCATAACTATTACCAGTTTATTATTTGTTATATAAGCAAATAGATTGTCCAGAAAACTTTCGAAATACTATTTCAAATAGTAACCATAAATATATAACAGTGTAGCACCGTTAGCACCTTGTTCTTCTTTGCATAACATATTTACCACCGTGTAAAAACTTTTGGAAGTAAACCATCACTTCAGTTTGTCAATCTTCTCTTTTATTAACTTTTTGAATGTTGGCGGAATCAATTATAGAAGGTTGAGCCAGAGTTTGCTTCATGCTAGTGTCCACCACTCGTGGTCAACTTGTTCAGCTTCAATCACTTGTGGTTTATCATTGAATTCAACACGAGCGGTCGTATCAACGTTCAAATCTGGCAATGATGGTTGACGATTGTCTAATGCCACTGGATAGTTCAGGTTCAAAGGTTTTGATTCTTCCGATTCCTCTAGTAGAACAATTTGATTATGAATGGATACTGATAACTCCATGTTGCCACTTTTCGGTTTAGTATCTTCTAACTGATAATAAGGAGTTGACTGGTGGAGAGATTAATTGATTCGGTTAGTAATTGAGGTTAAAGGTAGAATTTCAGTGCTCAAACTTACAACGCGACATTACAGTTCATACTTCACAAAGTACAGTAGCGGCCAAAGTACGGTGAAGACGGTTCTTCACCCTGCCCTCCCAATGCTGATCTAGTCATTTACAGAGATGGATCCGGAACAGAATGCGGCATTGGTTCTGCTTTTGGCGTCTATCAAAATGGCATAGAATTACACAATGAAATGATCAAGCTTCCGTCATTGCAGGTTGAAAAGGATGGCGATTCTTCCCGAAGATTTGTCGGGTACGAGTGGTGGCAAGCGGTTTTTATATTGTTAATGGCGGTGCAATTCCCTCGGCAAAACAAACCTTTAATATCAATTTTATTCCATTTCCAATTCCATTCGTATAAATTTTCCATTCCATTGCAGAAATCCAAAATAAAGATTGATTCCATTCGCCAAATGATCACAAAGAACTATTAGGCAAAACAATATGTTTATGCAGTAATTAAAGTAAAGTAATTAAAGTACCAAACCAAGAGATGACTACATCCGATAATTGCTCACATGTGTAATTGCTCCATCCCTACCGCTTCGTTTCCAGTACAGAAATCCAAACCAAAGCACGATTCCATTCGCCAATTTGAACACAAAAGAAAGCCTAACCTAATTTGAGCACGTTGTTGACAATGTGTTTATGCAGCATCGAGCAGTAAACAAGACCGTCCACAAATGACGTTTGTTTTCACTCAAATTACGCATTTAACAACAAATAAGACAAACACACACGAGCACAGCAACGTATTCAGAAGTTCAACACACAAACATGCGCGAAATTGATTTCACGTGTGATTTTTGGTTTTCTGCGCATTTAGGCAAAAACATGGGCATTTCACATAGTACATGTGATTGCGTCACTAACTTCTACAATTCAAGTGCTCCTCCTTGCTGGTGGGCAAAAGACACACCTCCTCCATTTCCACAATGACGTCCCCGAAAGGCTTAAAATGTACCAAATTTTTAGGTGTCGTAGCGCCCAATGGGAAAAATACATTAAAAAGCGTCAGTTCCCGAGCGAAAATAACTAAAAAATCTATAATATATACTTTATGTAGATGCACGTTGCCCAACAAATTGTTTTACAAAATGACCATACATTATAATACGTCTCGAATCAAATAAATTTCTGCTTTCACGTATGATAAATATTTTTGGCGTTGACCTAACCAGGAACACAATGAGAGTTAGCTAAATCAATAAAATACAAATAAAAATGAGTGTTCAAATAGTCAATCAAATGTCACCATTTACCTGTCTTATAGTCGATGGATTT
The DNA here is from genome assembly GCA_023373905.1 of Rhizoglyphus robini. Classification (NCBI taxonomy): domain Eukaryota; kingdom Metazoa; phylum Arthropoda; class Arachnida; order Sarcoptiformes; family Acaridae; genus Rhizoglyphus; species Rhizoglyphus robini. Next base: position 29,419 of record JAKIJQ010000449.1, on the reverse strand, counting down.
CAATATCCATCAATACACTTCCTCACCACAACTAAACTGATAAATTGACACCAAATTGAGCTGTCTCACATGTGTCGTTCTCGAGATTTTGTGTATTCAGTGATTGCATGTGTTTTCTATGATAACATTTTTTTAGCACTGCCAAGGGTACAACAACAAATCGAGCTCTGGCCAAAAAGCCTCACTCATTCCACTCACTTCACTCAGTCGCTCGCTGACGCTCGCTCCTTCCTTCCGTTCGTTCCATTCGCTCAGCTAATAAAATGAAACCATTTAAAAAGGTAGCATTAAAAAATGGATTAAATTAATTAACATCAACAGTGTTGTCAGTATGTGAGTCAAACAAAGTGTGCACAATGACAATGATAATGATTATTGTATAATCGACATTTTTTAATAGGGAAAACCATTTATCGATCAGAAAGTATTTCAAAATATGTACTCGTTTAAACAAATCTATATCATCACCATATCAATTAAATAAAAAATCAATTAGATATAAACCAAATATTTAATTTGTAATTTAAATGATTAACCTTTAAACATATTCCAAACCATAAACGACGTTTAAAAATAAGACTTGGTATAATTATAGTGATTAGTATCAGAATATTTGTTAACAATAATTAGAAATGTGAACCTTTGTTATTCCCGAATAGTTTCTACTGCACCAATAAGTCACTGACAAGTTTAATGGATCACTCACTGATGCACCGAAGCATTGTTTTATTCTGTTTCTTATCTTTATAGTTAAAACTAAATAGATTAAGTCAAAAAATTTTATTTAAAAAATTTATGTTTTATTGACCTGTTTTAAAAAAACAACCGAAAGAAATCAATTTTGGTCCAGAACCGGTCCAGATACACACTTAGAAGCACCATCGGCGGTGACCATGAATTAGTTCATTATGTTTTGCCAAAAGATGTGAAATTAAGTGTAATGTAATTGAATTGAAATGACAGCATCATTGAAATATATATTTACCTATAAAATCAATAGACTATTTGAAGATAAAATGGTTTGAAAATATGCATGGATATGTAGTTGGATAGGCACAAAAATGTTGATTTTGTCATGCAAACGAGCTGCTTTACAATTGCAATTAAGAAACATTTCGGAATATTATTAACAATCACTGGAAGTAATATTTGAAAAATTGTTGAAAATTTCTGATAAAATTGAACAAACATGACATAGAAATGAAAACTGGCAAAAGACCATATTTAAAAAAATTATAGAATTGCAATTGTTAATAACTAACCGCGACGATATAAGGCTTGCTTTTTCTAAATACTGGAGTTTAGCAAAAAGAAATTTGTAACAAATTTTAATTACTTTTAATTAATTTTAATCTTAATGGTCGATTTTGTCTAATTGGAGGAGCGTACGAACTAACTCATGCCGAGCTTTAGTCAAAATAAACCATAATACAGAATCAAGAATAGGTAAATTAGTGAGTATTTCAAAAGTGCGGGCTACCCGTGTTGCGTACTATATTCGGCATTTTACGGTAATTAAATTCATGATTCCTCAGCTTGCACTTGAATGTTATATGCCAATCGAATAGATCTAAAGTAAATTTATAAGTTTAAATATAAAAATTAAAAAATTTTTTAAAAATAAATTTACCATTTTGAACACATTGATCATCGAGGAAATAAGTAGAATACCTGGGGGAGAGATGACCCGACAGCTTCGAAACTCAAAGTTAACAAGAATTTGAAGCGTGGGCTGGCCAAATGAAAATAGAGTAGGTCTTAATGATTATAACAAAACGAACCAATTTGTCTTTAACAAAGAGTTACTCTTCTGTTTTATTGGTGTAATAAAACTTTTGTAAACAACCAGGAACACCCTAGATATTTTGTCGTTAATTCTGCTAAAGCTGTTAACCAACAAAAATCAAAATTATGGAATTATTATATTTATTATTTTAAAACTGCAAGTATCAGTTAAACAAATGTAAACTCGGCTACTACTAAAAGTTTGAATATTTTGAAGCAGCCAGCAACTTCATCACATTTCCACAATATCATTTTGGATTTCACAATGGAATCAAACTAATTAATTATCCCCTATCTATTTTTTAGCGAGACTCAGATCTAATAAAAATTTGAACGAGTCAAGCTAATGATTTTTCCATCGTGTATGTATGTATGTGTTCAGGTTTGTAGGATCGATTCCCAGTTCGGACAATTTTTTTAATTTATATTTTTTTTAAGTAATTTGAAAATACACTGAGGCTCGTTAACTGCCCGGCTTGCCGAACTTTTTATGTCCTCGTGATTGTGCCTGTCATAGCATGAATCACACTTAAACACATTCACAATCACAGTGATTAATTCAGAATCTTTGACTCGAAATCAATTCATTATTGATTTCAAATCTAAACTGAATGCAATTTAACAAAAAGCAAGAGGTCTTTGTTCTTTTTACGTAGATGAGCAATGATATTTTAGGTAGAAGTAGAAGACAAGAAAATATAGACACAATTAACATTTAAAGTATAAATAAATAAAAATACATATAGACCTTTTTAATCCAGGGAATTGATTATAATTTTAAATACACTCGTGTTTAATTCAATATGTAAACAAAATGAATAAAATTTAAACAATGTTCAATTAAGTCGAACAAATGATGAGAAATGATTTGGATGGCAAAAAATGTTGTCCAACTACACAAAAAAATATTTAGAAATTTAATTACAAAATAAATTAAATTAAAATCATAATTTAAACCTTTAAAAACGCAAAGATCTCAAACACATACTCGTAATAATTATCAACATTTGTTATTGTATAACAATAGATGTTTTTCAAGAAATAAATAACAATTATAAAACACTTCAAAGTGAAATAAGTAAACATGGTTAGATATACAAGTAATATCTCGTAATGTCTAAATAACAATGATCTAAACTAGTCGTCATACAACAGCTGGCACTATGTAACATTATTGCTTAATTTTAAAAAAGTTACAGTCGTTGACTTGAAGTGCGAGACTATTTGAAATATCATGATTTAAAATCATTTTATTTCATATTTGAATAAGGTTAAATTCAGTGAAGCAGTTAAATAAATCAAGATAAAAAGAAATTTGACAAAATAATTCATTTTTGATTTATAAGAATAATAGATAAGTATCCCAAATTATAAATTTTTGCTGAAAGATTTAGTTAATTGTTTGTTTGACACTACAGTGTGATCAAAAAGTAACCTACATCTTGATCGAGAAAATTATGAAAAAACCGAATGTTGCCGATTATTTTTTTGATAGTTGTTTTGAGATACTTGACCCTTGTAATTAACTTCTCTTCTCCTGTTATGGATAAAAAACGAAAGAATAAGAATATAAAAACTAATAACGTTTTGAACACATAGGTTAATGTTTTGTACTTTTTTAATAAAAAAATAATTCTCTGAACAATTATTAAATGAGTAAAGAGTGCGAAAAAATAACACCTCGCACTTAGCATGACAAATTACAGGAAAGTATAAAATATGTAATAATGATTTGAAGATCAATGACAGAGGGGCTTTGTATCTTGAATTTTTAATAACACCGTTAAACATAATCAACAAATTTTGAGTCAGAAAAAACTTGAATGTGTTGATACTCTTTGGGTCTATAAGATGTGAGCGTCACTGCGAACAAACGTCCAAGTTGTCGCGTTAATATGGCTAACACAGTATCATTGCTCTCGATTGCAAATTACTCACACGGTGATTGTCGTATATGTCATTTTTTACCCGCGCTTCTTGGGTTCACTGGTGCGTAGTGTGAGTTAAGCAATTGCGCGTATCTTTTTTACTAGGTATACGAAAAAAAGTCCAAACAATTTAAAAATCAAATATGCCATGAATTCGACTATTTGAATAGATCGATCAAGTTATCAGTTTGAATGTATAAAGTTTATTTCAATTTTTTCTGTCATATTTGGATGAAAATAAAGGATGTGTGGTGATTACAAAGCATTTCTTCTTCTATTTTCTTCCGAGTCTAGATGTAGTTTAAAATAAGTGAGTTTAAAAATTTCAATTTGCTTTTAATATAATCAGAGGATAACCCTTTAATATATTTTCAATTGAAGCCCTGGCCATATTGATCCAGACTAGTTCCGTACAAATTGTTTGTTAATTTGAACCAAATATTTTTACCATTTAATAATTGAGATTCGTAAAAAACGTAATTGTAATTGTTATGGTAAAGTCAAATATTTATATATATTACGGTGCAAACATGGTTGTGCTTACAAATAAGAAAGTCATATACAAAATTATTTACTCGTTTGAAAAAGAACAAATTATTTTTATTATTCCAAGCTATAAAAAATTAAATTATTTAATTAGAAATTTTAAAGTAAACAATGTTTGAAATTTAATTTTACTTTTTAAAATACGCAACATGGTTAAAAGCTACTAATTACTAATTAGAGATTAAGCTATTTCCTTTGTATATTATTGAATTTGTAAAATGACATTCAAAACATTTTGATCATGACCTTTTGAAAATAAGAATTTGAAAAAGATTCCAGCAATAAAATTTTAAGATAAACCTATGGATCATTGAAGCAAATATTTCAACATTATATTGTTGATAAAGTTTTTGCAATTTATTTAAAAGTTATTATCTAACATTTCAAAATTGACCACATAGAAATAGAATTACATTAGATTCGGTGAATATAAGAAAATGCACTCAAAGTTTCATAAAAATAAAAATAAATCACCGTTTGAATGATGTGCCCGTTGTACATGAACCATTCTCGTAATTCAACTGATGATGAAATATGCTGTTTACTAAATGTTATTTAAACTAGTGGGCCCTGCGGGTGCTAAATTTAAAGACTTTGAATGTATTTTTGAAAGTAATGTCCCCAAAATTGACATTATGGGGAAAAGTCGAGTGTAAGCAAAGAACACAACCTAACCTAACCATATCCTAACCGACGCCCACACCTGCCTAACCACCTAAACCTAACCTAACCTAACCCTAACCGACGCCCACACCTCTCTAACCACCTAAACCTAATCTAACCCTATCCTAACCGACGCCCACACCTCTCTAACCACCTAAACCTAATCTAACCCTATCCTAACCGACGCCCACACCTCTCTAACCACCTAAACCCTAATCTAACCCTATCCTAACCGACGCCCACACCTCTCTAACCACCTAAAACCTAACCTAACCCTATCCTAACCGACGCCCACACCTCTCTAACCACCTAAACCTAACCTAACCCTATCCTAACCGACGCCCACACCTCTCTAACCACCTAAACCCTAATCTAACCCTATCCTAACCGACGCCCACACCTCTCTAACCACCTAAACCCTAACCCTAACCCTATCCTAACCGACGCCCACACCTCTCTAACCACCTAAACCTAACCTAACCCTATCCTAACCGACGCCCACACCTGCCTAACCACCTAAACCTAACCTAACCTAACCCTAACCGACGCCCACACCTCTCTAACCACCTAAACCTAATCTAACCCTATCCTAACCGACGCCCACACCTCTCTAACCACCTAAACCTAATCTAACCCTATCCTAACCGACGCCCACACCTCTCTAACCACCTAAACCTAATCCAACCCTATCCTAACCGACGCCCACACCTCTCTAACCACCTAAACCTAACCCTAACCCTATCCTAACCGACGCCCACACCTCTCTAACCACCTAAACCTAACCTAACCCTATCCTAACCGACGCCCACACCTCCCTAACCACCTAAACCTAACCTAACCCTATCCTAACCGACGCCCACACCTGCCTAACCACCTAAACCTAACCTAACCCTATCCTAACTGACGCCCACACCTCCCTAACCACCTAAACCTAACCTAACCCTATCCTAACCGACGCCCACACCTCCCTAACCACCTAAACCTAACCTAACCCTATCCTAACCGACGCCCACACCTCCCTAACCACCTAAACCTAACCTAACCCTATCCTAACCGACGCCCACACCTCTCTAACCACCTAAACCCTAATCTAACCCTATCCTAACCGACGCCCACACCTCCCTAACCACCTAAACCTAACCTAACCCTATCCTAACCGACGCCCACACCTCCCTAACCACCTAAACCTAACCTAACCCTATCCTAACCGACGCCCACACCTGCCTAACCACCTAAACCTAACCTAACCTAACCCCTAACCGACGCCCACACCTGCCTAACCACCTAAACCTAACCTAACCCTATCCTAACTGACGCCCACACCTCCCTAACCACCTAAACCTAACCTAACCCTATCCTAACCGACGCCCACAATCCTCTCAGTGAGCAAATTTCCCATTGCCATTGTTGCACTCATTGTTGGACATTGAGACCCAACAATAGGAACTCAAGCTTTGATCTTTTCTATCAGAGATTTGTTCGGCAGGTATGCCTAAAAAACATATTTCGCAAAAACCAATGTTGAACTGCACATCTGCAAGGTATTCTAAGCACTTTGGCCAAGTTTGATGCAAATCGGTTGTGAAATGTAGGAGGAGTTACATTCACAAGAATTGAAAATGCTGTGCCTTAGTCTTCGCTTACGCTCGACAATAAGAACCTTTTAAATCCCCTTCAAAGACAGTGCGAAATGTTTCAGTTTAAATACATAACCAGTGGTCAATGGTTTATAGAAAAGCCCTTTTAACGGGAAAACTTTTGATGGTATTTATGGACTGTTTCTAATTACAAGTATGAGTTTGAATAAAAAAAATATTTTTTATTGATTTATTTAACCTTTTAAATCTAGGTTGGAGATAAAAAACTTGTCTTTTTGATAAACAATATATTATTCAAAACAATTCCATATTATTTTACATTTAATGAACAAAAAAGTTTGAAGTTTGAATATTTTCAACCATTTAAACAGCTAGCTAAATCAAAGCCAATTGGGGTTTCCCACTAATTGAGGATATATCTACCTTTGGATTTTATAATATAAATATCTTGATAAATTACAGCAATATAAATCAATCTATTGATTAATTTTGAAGGAATTTTGAATTTTAGTTTGAGTAACCTTTTAGATGACTCATTCGGATTCTGACGAAACAATATTACAATTAACCCACTAGTTCTTCAAAGATACAAATAAAACCAAAGAAATAGAAACTTGCCAATGTCATTATTTTTCTGAGTATATTTTTTGAAACACACTAGACAATCACTTAGAATCAGACATAATTTTTTATTTTAGAAACCATTTGAAAGCAAACATATCATAAATTAAAACTGACATTCTCTTTGTTACTAGTAAAATTGCGCAAACACGATTATCTTACCTCTCCAATCATCCTGTGTGAGTTTATTGTTGAAGTCAACCTGTCATTGTATTCTTTGAATCGTTCATAAATGATAATCTCACTATATATCCCCTTGATGCTGAGTTTTTCTTTTCACAAAAACTTCAAAAACTACCTTGTACATATTGATCAAAACTGAGTCAATGGGCTTAAAAAAATTTAAGTCATTTTTGTCATGAGAATTCTGACAGATTTGAAAAAAATTTTTAACCTTTAAAAAAAGTCTAACATCGATTTCATAATATTTTTCATTGGCCAAGAACATGTTTTCTTCTCTTTCCGATGCTCCCTAAGCGACGGAGTTTTATTCCATAAATATTCACAACAATTCAAAGATTTAACTGCACTGAATAGTATTGCCCCTCTTCTTGACATTGCCAACATTCTGAACAATTTCATGGCTTCTAATGATACTGCAAACATGACTGCATCGATTATTTTGTCTGATGGAGGATATTTAGTTTTAACCTTTTTAAATAAATGGCACAATTATTTATGAGTCAAAATATAAATTTAAAAAGAACAATGAACAATTCAAATTTAGTTTACATTTGTAGAATATAAGATTTGTAATACGATTCAAATTGAAGAGATTCAAAGAAACAAATAACGAATAACATAAACGAATATTTAAATTACTTTTAAACCATTAAAGTGAAGTTTAGTGACTAAGTATGTCTTAAGAATGCCTAAAACAATTAATTTTGTAATCGGATTATAATTCATGTTAATTCGTGTCTTGAATAGAATTGGATAAAATTATTAATTAAATATCTTTAAGCAAAAGGATATTAATAAAAGTGAAAAAACTACTCGAAGATATAGTAAAAGATTTTTAAGAAAACATATCAAACCTTTAATATTGTACTATAGAGACTCATTAAAAAAACAAAAACCAAGTACATTTGAATGTGAGTTTCATACAATTCAACATATTCACTTGTAAAGTAAAAAGTATTCACAAATTAAATAAGGCATTTTGTCTAAACAAAACACAGAGGATTAATTTTTAGAGAAAACACTAAAATATGTCAATTGTGATATTACAATTTGTATGTAAACATTTATTTAAATCGTTGACCAGTTTCAAACGGAACAGATGCAAATTTAAGAGAAAAGTTAAGGTAAATTTCTTTGTCAATGTTCGACTAACATAAAAAGGCATCATTCAAAACATTTTAGGACATAACCTGTTTAAAACCGGGCTTTTGGTCACTCAAAAAGATGCATATATACTTATATTGAAGAATCCAAGCAAAAAACAAAATTATAAGAAAACTTAATAATCACTAGTATAAAACCAGCAGCATGCGTTATGAAACCATTTTAATTTATTAAGAATAAGTAACGCCGTTGGCGTGAAGTCGGAGCCGGTGTATAACAGACAATAAGTCAGACACTCAATCACACAATCATCGGTTATACTCTTTTGATGACTGTATGAAGAGTGTCACTGCGCATCCCTTTTGCGCACAGCGGGCGCGCTGCTCGGCGTGTGTGCTTATCTGTGTCTCACACCCACTGTTGACACTCAGTCTCTACACATTTCTATGCAAAATTTGATTTATTTTTTGAAAAATCGCTGCTCCGTTGACCTTTGACCTATTACCCAAAAGGCACAACTTCACCCCAACCAGAACATCGTGTAAAATTTTCAGGCCGATCCATTGAACCGTATTGACGCTAGCCCGCGGACAAGCGTTTTCCATTTGAGTGAACGCAGAGTCCTCACTTCACTTACTCGCTCGCTTCGCTCGCTCGACGTTCCGCTCCGACAATTAAAACAAATATTTAAACATAATAATGGTGATAGAGTAAAGTTTTACAATAGGTTTATGTGCAATGATAAAATATTGCATAATTGGCAACATTGACATATAAATAATAAATTAGATTCTATGATAGGACATTCACACCTCATGTTCATCGAACTTCGATTTGGGTGTTGATCTGTGTAATTGATCCAACTCAACGTATGGTGAAGTCTATTATAAAGAGAAAACAATGAAGATTTTCAAATGAGTTAATTCCACAAAAAGTGAATTGCAACAAAATGGCCTTTTTTATATTATCTTTACCATTTTGTATTGGCAATGAGCAATATGACTGAATATTAAAAAACTAAGGTCATTGGTCAATTAATCCCAAGTAAAACAGCAATGACTCATTACCTCTCCCAATAACCCGAACAATACGTTGGTATGTTCAATGGACAATGTCCATGTCAGCATTCATTATCACATGTCCAACCACTCCTACTCATCTCAGTTTAATCTTCTCGCAGAAGACAAACATCACATAATGTGATTCACATTGGAATTCCTTATGTAGTACAGAGGATAAATTTTTAAAAGATATTCGTGCAAATAACCTTTTCAAAGCAAAATGCAAAAAATTTTAAATTGAATTAAAAATAATTTTGTTAAAACCTATTTAATGCCATCAATAAATCACGAACCAAATTGAAAATTGAAAGAGAACATTTATTTATATTCTCGTTGAAAGTTTATTGATATCATTAAAATTAGAGTATTATTGAGGGAATAACAGATAATAAATTAAAAATTTATAAAAGATTAAATAAAATCCAACATGTTTTAAGGTGTGTGAGAGAATTGAGTCTCCAGCAAGTTTGGTCATACTCTATGGACGCCATAGTCATATCATAGGAATGACATGTCACTCTACGAGAAAGACAATATAAGTCAAACCTGACACAAAAACACATTATTCTATATTAACTTTCTTCTTCTTCTAAATTAATTTAAGTTTATTCGAAATTTTAATGGCAAAAGCTTTATTAAAACATTAAGATTAACAATTTCTACCATTTATAAGACGGAAAAAGAAATCATAAAAGTTTCCTTTAAAAATACAAATAAATTGAAATACATGGATTATGGATAAGATACGTAAAAGATACGTAAGTAAATCAAATAGTAACATGAATGAACAAGAAACGAATATTTATAGGTAGAAAACGATTTGATAAAAATATTTGTATTGATTGATAAATATTGAATTTAAACTGATTAAATATGAAAAAATTCTTGGAACCTTTGTATGACAGAAGTTGTTCGAGCGTGTATTATGAAGTCTCTCGTGTTCAAAAAAGTTGTTTTCAAGTGATCCTAGTAACGGAACAAAATTCCCGAGAGTCAGCTCAAGACGAAGTGATGATATAGTGAAGGGAAGCAGGGGAAGTGGTCTTTATAGTTCAAGTATTCTCACACTGAGACTAAAGACCACGGATATAATCCTTGGTCTTACTTTTTTACAATTTATAAGTTCAAATTTCAAATTTAGCACCCGCAGGGCCCACTAGTAGAATAGGCTTTTTTACTAAATGATATTTAAATAAGAACTTTTTAAACCTTTAAAATTAACAGGCAATTCTTGATTAATGATTCCTATCTTTCTAGTTCAATTTTCTTTTTTACTAGTCTCGCTATTTGCCTGGCTTGCCAGACAATCTTATTTATCATTTTAAACCACATCAAAAGTTTGTAAGTCAAATACGAAAAACACATCAAAATCATTTTTTAAATGCCAATTCAAAAAACAAGTCTAATATTAAATTAAATCTGAATATTTTTGTAACATTTATGTGAAGTATAGCAAACATTGTATATTTTTGAATTTTATAGATGATATTCAAAAAAAATTTGGGTATGACCATTTAGAAAAGCCGATTACGGGTTTGCTAAAACTATATAGAAGAATCCATGCAATCAAAAGAATTTAAAAAAAGACATTAAACAAACATTTCAAGAATGTAGTGAAAGAACAAAATTTTGCAAGTGTAATGATCAAACATTGTATAATTGGCACAACATTGACAAAAAATTTGATTATATTCTATGAGTATATTCACTTGAATGTGCATGAATTTACAAAATTCATAGGAAACTACTTCTCAACATAGCTTTCTGAAAACATTCTTCAATGCCTTCTGCAGTCGATACCTGTTCATTCTCAGTGCCGTTTTTAACTGACAAGTAAATAAAAACTTTTGGAAACCTTTTATGACAGTCCTTAAAATGTCCAAGAAAATTCATGATCACATGTGTGATGTGTGAAGTCGTTCCAATGAATAAATGTACAAATTTGGCCAAATGTAAATTGAAAAGAGGTTGCATTAAATATGACGGCTATTTGAAAAAAAGTATTGCAGATGAAATAGATACCTTGAACAATTTGTTAATTTTTTGGTAATAATCATCCAAACCTAAATTGCATTAAAAATATAAAAATTTTGAACAGATCACATAAAATCACGTGATGTTGATCCGACATTGATCAGATAAATTTACAGTAACTGATTTGATCAATTACTTATCAAGAAGTAAAAGACAAAAATGACTTCACCTGGTTATTTAACACTTGCAAAAAAACATTTACATTATCATCATTGTGTTTTCTAGAATCTTAAGATTTGCAATTTCGTCAGAGTATTGCCCAAACTGGCCACGGACTTGCTAAGTAAATTCAAATTAATGTTTTTAATACATGTTTTAAAGTGTGTGTGATCATTGAGTGTTGTCATTGAAACTGGCAACTTGAAACAATGTAAAATTCAAAATCACTTTTGAATGGTAAACAGTGCATGGAAATTTCCAGACGCAGAAACATTGGATAACCATTTAAAGAGACGAAGTTACTCAGCTTATAATTATCATACATTAATTTACATTTCAGAGACAAATTGGCTTCAACCAATAACATTAACAACATTTAAAACATGAAAATATATTTTACCAAATAAAGCAATTATCAATTTATCCATCTGTTAATGTGTTTTGATCCTTTGTTTTGAATGCTGCAAACAATGAAGACAAATGTTTATTTTAAAACTAAATAAATGAAACCATTTAAAAGGTAGCATTGAAAGATCGATTAAATTAATTAACATCAACAGTGTTGTCTGTTTGTGAGTGACACAAAATGTGGACAATGACAATTATAATGATTATTGTATAATCGACATGTTTTAATAGAAAAAACCATTTATCAATCACATAAGTATATCAAAATATGTATAAGTCATTCAAATATATATCATCCCAATATCAATTAAATAAAAAATCACTTTGATATAAACCAAATTTTTAATTTGTAATTTAAATGATTAATCTTTAAACATATTCCAGACAATACACGACGTTTAACATTAAGCTTGGTGTAATTATAGTGATTAGTATAGAAATATTTATCAACAATAATGAGAAATTTGAACCTTTTTTATTCCCGAATAGTTTTTACTGCACCAATAAGTCACTGATAAGTTCAATTAATCCCACACTGATGAGCCAACACATTGTTTTGTTCTGTTTTTTATCTTTAATGTTAAAACTAAATAAATTAAGTCAAATAATTTTATTTACAAAATATAAGTTTTATTGACCTGTTTTAAAAAACAACTGAAAAGAACAGTGCTAATGTTATTAATGTTAGATTAAAAGCTTTATTGATAATAAATAGAAGAAGGCAGACACAATTAGGCAGTAAGAAAAGATTGGGAGCGCGAGTCGCCTATGATTCTTCTAGGATACGAGCCACCAGTTACTGTCAAGTTTGACTGGAATACTAAAATGGCCATACAGTCTCTTCGACAACGCTCTCACAAAATGTACAATGTATGTTAAGTTTATTATTAAAACTGTAAAATTTTTAAATTAACCTGAATAATTAGACCCACGTTTACCTTTAATATGAGAGAATTTTTTTATAAATAAAAACATTTTAAAAAGCATAACAAATTAATGAAAAGTTGAATTGTGTTTCAATTAAGATTTTGTAGTGATAATAGATAAACCTGTGAGAGCTTACGCTTGAACGTTCCGTTTACTCCCCTAGTGTCAACGCTAGGCTGACGATCGGCAGTAAAGTCTTGTGAACACGAATACACAGCAATCTTTTGTAAAAGCAGCTTCACTGGATTAGTGGGAAAAATAATTTCTATTGATCTGTGTAGCACGTATTCGGAAGACTTCATCAACCTCAGGCCGATCGTCAACCTATTCTACGCGGAGCCGCAACAAAATGACATTGAGCGAAAGCGATATATAAAAACAATTTTGAAATAAAATCAAAAATTGTAACCTTTTCTATAAATGTATCCTCAAACCAATCAACTAATAACTACTATAACTAGTAGTAACTTCATTTATCTATAAAGCATGACTATCATAATCCATTGCGTCATGTTTTTGGTACTAATATTCAATTAGGTATACACTAAGGAAATGCTTTGAACCGTTGGTTTTTCTCACTTCTAAACTGGTCAACTAATGCAAAGAATTGGTCCATCTATGCCGGAAAATTTAAAATTTTTAAAGAAAAGCATGAGGGTGGAAAAAATATAAACAGAATTAACATTTAACGAATAATTTTAAAAAAACAAACCTTTTATAAACCAGTCAAACTTTCAATGTTCAGTGTTTCAAATCTTGAGTAAAATTTTACATTTTTTTTTATGATCGAGGCCATTGTGAAGCAGTCAGTCACACCGGCTAGCTTAATCATTGATTGTTAAACTTTCTTTCAATCAACATAAAGGTCATAGAAAGTCACACGAAACACGTTGTACTCAATCGCTTTTCTATCTACACTGTTTGTGGTACAAAGCGCTCAGAACAGTAACCCGAGTTTCCGTCAAAATAAACCGCCACCGACACACAAACCTCGAACCTCTACTTCCTTTAAAAGCAGATAAAAACAAATTTATATATTTTCTGTAGTCAAAAATCGAAATATATTTAACCTTTTAGAATTGTGAGTAGTAGATCAATTTAAAAAATAAAAATCAAGTTTAAATTAACAGATTTTTATAAAAAAATTTTGACAAACATGCAAAGGTGCCGTGTTAGGATGGGTTTTGGGTGGGGGTTAGGTTAGGTGCCGTGTTAGTATGTGTTTTGGGTGGGGTTAGGTTAGGTGCCGTGTTAGGATGGGTTTTGGGGTAGGTTAGGTGTCGTGTTGGGATGTGTTAGGTTAGGTTAGGTGGATTGGTGGGTGTAGGGGCCGCTGTCAGCTTGCTGACAGCGGTTTAGTACAAGTCCCAAAGGCAAAACGTTAGTTTTGCGGGACTTGTACGAATAACCATTTAAAACTCACTGGGTTGGGAGATAATAGGATAATGGGTACATAAAAGATCCATATAAATTAACTGACTACTCAAGACTCAAATCTTATTATATTTAATTGAGGTTATAACAACACTGTTTATGACACAACCTCGTTTAAATTACGTTTTGTTGTGATAATAAGTTTAAATTAATATGAAATTTTAAATGACCTTTTAATGCAATCTGACAGATTATAGACATTACAAAATATATAAGAAATCATAGTAAAATACATGATTGATGATTGATGAAATGATTGTCAATATTAATTCAAAATTGTATGTAATAGTAAGAAAAATAACCGTTTAATTGAATTGATTACGAGAACCAAGGAGTATAATATAAATACAAATATTAATAATTTGTTATGAAATAATTGTGACTTGAAAATTAGTTGAAGCTAAAATAAAAATTCTACCTCCACTTTGATTGGTTTATCAAATCGTTTTAGAAAATTCTGTTGAATAACTAAATAAATTTTACCTTTTGAAAACACCAGCAACACGTTCCAAAATATTTATTCAATTAAGTCCTATTCTGTGCATTCCACGAAATTCATAGCATTTAAAAATTTTAATTCAATTGAGGAAAACAATTTAAAAGTTGAACCAGTTTAAAGTGAACACTTGAAAGGCTGCTTTTGACATTTTTATTAAAACTAGTGCGGATCAAGTGGCTACATAATAAATTTGAGTCAATTCTTTCAAGTTAGTTACTACAGAATTGATGAAAACATTTACCTTTAAGATGTCGCAGGACCCACTGTCAGTACAATTAATAATTTTTAGGGACGTTTTCACTACTTTTGATCTTCCAGTAACTATAAACATTAAACAGCACATTCGTAATATTATCTAATAAAAAATATCATCTATTTTTATAATATTAAATTGAATTGAATTGAATTAAACGTTTTTGGAACGAAATTGGCTTGTTGTTTTCTGTTTATATTTTACCATTCCATGCCTCAAACATTTACAAGTCAAACACAAAAAACACGTCAAAATAATTTTTGAAATTTCAATTAAAAACAAGTCTAAGCATTAAATTAAATCTGACTAGTTTTGTAACTTATGTGAAGTATAGTAAACATGATATACTTATGTGATTTGCTAAATGATATTTAGAAAAAAATTTTATAAATAAAAAATAATTAGAATTTATATTAAAAGTTTTCTTACCTTTACAATTAGCAACAGACAATGTGTAAGAAAATTTTAATCTATGTTATAAAAATTCAACTGTGGTACAGCCTAAAACCACTTTATATAGTTCACCAATTGTACAATTCGATTTAAAGTACTTCAATTTGTGTTCTGTTTGTCTTATAGTTTGAAAAATAGAATAGTATGAACTCACTTGTCACTCAATGCACAAGGTTGGAGCTAATGCAGGCTAAAAACCTACGAAACACCTAACACCAAATTCATTTAGACGAACCGTTCTGATTGTAGTTGGCTATCCTAAGATGATCAATCATATTTGAGAGAGTTGTTTTTTTGGTCTGTGCTGTGCTTAAAGTTGGGCTTTAAAATTTTGACATGAATTTATTCATTGTGAACTTTAACCTTTCGAAAAATGACTAACAAAGCATCATAGTATATTTCGATATTAGTTACTTAGTAGACTAATAATTTGCTTTTTATTTAATATAAAATAAAATATCAAATGAAAAATAATTATTAAACAAATAGTGGTTGGTACTTGAAAAATGTAAGTGACTTAAAATTCAAAAACAAATGTCAATTAAGGATTAACAACTTTGTTTAAAAAAAAGATATTAATGTGAACTGTGTGGTATTCATACAAATTGTTAATGTTTTGTACCTTTTTTATAGTGAAGTGAAGTTTCTTGGCTAATTTATTAAATGAGTGAAGAGTAAGAAAAAATATGATTTAAAAAATTAATATGACAAATTACAGAAAAATCAATTTATCAGCGTTCAAAGTTACCAAAAAGTGTGTTCAATAAATTAAAACAATAAGCAAACTGAACATTATTTAGTGATACTATAAAAATAAAAATAAATCAAAGAGAATATTTTTTGAATAACTAAATTAATTTATTAATCGACAAGAGAGCAAGAGCAAGCACAGATAAAAACTCAATTCTTTAACAGCCATCCTCCATTTGAATAATTGAGCTAAATCGCCAATAATTTTGGTTTCAACCGATTAGTCAACTTCTTTAATGCCAAAAGCTTCGATTGCGCCCAGAGTAGCTACAATCTTGGAAATTCCGTTTGTAGTTGTCAAGACTTTAATATTGAAACAGTAAGACTCTGCTTGAGTGTGTCCAATGTAACCATTTGGTTCTTTTACAACTTCTCTTCTCGACAACAAGATTGTCACATTAAATGACCAATAGTTAATATGGAATGTTAGTATTCCTTAAAACATATGTTAAATGAGAACTATTTGAAAGAATTTAAAAATATGATCATATTAAAAGTTTTGAATAATAATAAGACATGCAAAATTGATTAAAATTACTATTTGAATTAGAATTTCTTAAAATTACATGTAAGAAAATTTTATAAAGAATTAAAATAATTAAAATTTATTACCGTATAAAAGTTTTAACGCCTTTTCAATTATCCGCAGATTCCGTCCTTAACAAAATATTAAACTTAAAAGATAAATCGAGTGATGTTAAAAAAATTCTCTATGCATTGTTCGAGAATTTATAGAAATGGGGAAACCTTTTAAAAAATCCATCCTCTTCATGACATGACAAAACTAAATTTGTGTAGTTACTGTAGTTTAAACCCCTTGAAACATTTTACATATTAAATGAATAAATTCTAAAATGAATAATTAATTATATATTAATAAAAATATCTATACTGGAAATGTTGACCACAGCTCCCTTGGTCTTACCAAAAACGAGGAAGCCACTGTTGTGAAAGTGCCAGCATCGACTCAACATTTATTCCCATTAAAGGATCCTACTGTTCCATCAGTTCGACATTGTCAAAAGACATTTTATACTGTCATATCTTGAATGGAAATGTAACCGAACTGAGTAAGTATCCTAAAAGAGTACATTTGAAATAGTAGTAAATTTCCGAAAACCAGACCCCAGTTAAAGAAATGGCCAGGATTCTGTGGAAGTGTGATAAATTTAAATTAATAAAGAGATTTTTAATTAATAAACTTTTAAAAAATTTGAAACTTATGTTGTTGCAATAAAATCATTTCAAACCATTTAAGACAATAAAAGAAAATATTCTAAACATTTTATTTGTGCCAAACACACGATAAACAAATTTTCGGTTAATATTGCTAACTTTGCCGGATTTGATTGTTTTGTCTGATGGTGGACACTTGATGTTCGGCCATAGTGTTGAAAAAAGTCTATACAATTTAGAAAGTGTACACTTACAATTGGGAAGTAACCTTTAAATGAAGAGCATTTAAAACAGATTTAATGAGGGGTAATTGTGGTCAACATGATCATAATCTTGTGAATGAGAATAGAGATATTTCAGACTTCAATGTAATCTTTGCAATTGAGATGCAAATAAATTTAAAAAATAAATAAAATTTAACCTTTTATTAAAATAAACAATTGCGAACAAATGCAAATAATAAGTAATATTTGAAAACTTTATAAATGAATCAAATTATCAGAATTAACTAAAATCAATAATCATTTAAATTGAGGACCGTTAAAAAATATATGTGAATTTATGAAAACTTTTTTTACGCATTAAATTGTGTCAAATAATCGTTGAACTGTAGTATAGTCTAATGATTCGACTCAAATCTCGGCATATATCTCACAAAGATGTGCAATTACTTCTTTTGGTATATTATAACCATTTATAAAGTTTCAAAATATGGTAAAAATTTTTAAAACACCAACAGAAATTTGAAGAAAAATTAAAAAATATGTAATTAATAACAAACCCGCTGCATGATAAATGCAGCGCCTTTCTATCTGAACTACTCGTCATTAAGAACGCTGCCCCCAAGGTTCCTCCAGTACCAAAGAATAGTCATCATCAAAACCAAATCAGAATCTACATTGAAAACAAATTGCCAACCAGAATAAACACAACCAAATAGCCGTTGAAATCAGGAAAATTTGGCTGCAATATCGTGGCTACATATTCATGAGTTGGGCCAAAGTTGAAGATGTCAAAATCTAAGAAAACGAAGAAATCGAAAAATTAGCAAAACAGCGAATTTAGAAACAAATTCGAATCAAAAGCTTCACTTTTCTTTTCGTTCTGACTGCATTTAAAACCTTATACATTTTACATTTTAAAAATTGTTTTACCTTTATAAATCGCCACTGGAATCAAAAGCTAACATACATGAATCAGAATACAGAAAACCATATCAAACAAGTTACATTTGTTAGAAGCACAACTTGAAAAGTCAATTAAAAACTATAAATATTTAACAGATTATGAAGGGATCACATATTGAACATCATTTACATTGTGAGGTAGGATGAAAAAAAATTGATTATTTTAATGAAACATATCATTTAATTCATTCGGTGGACACTTTACTGCCTTATGATCATGTTCCAGGGTTTACTGGAGAAGAGATAAAGTGCAGGTTACCTTTGTGAAACTATTTTGAAATGGAGCATTGTGGCTTTAATTATTATAAATATTTGACAATACCATTTTACCATTTGGCTAAACCTTCTTGGGAATTCCTAAAAGCAAAAACTTTTAATAAAAAAAACTGTTACAATTAAAAAATTTTAACCTTTTGAATAGATCAGATGAAGACTCTTCTTTAAATTGAAATATTTATTGTCGGATCGGAACGTCGAGAGAGCGAAGCGAGCGAATATGTGAAGAGAGGACTCTCCTTCAACTCAATTGGAAAAAGATTGTGTAAAGGGTTTCGACTATACCCGTTCAATGGACCGGTCTGAAAATTTTACACAATGTTCTGGTTAGTGTGAAGATGTCCCTTTTGTACCATAAGCCATAGATCAAAAGTGCAAGGATTTTTTCAAAAAATAATAAAATTTTGAAATGTGTAGGGACTGGCAACAGTGGATGTGCTTAACAGATAAGCACACTCGCTGAGCAGCGCGCCCGCTGTGCGCAAAGAAGATGAGCAGTGACAAACATACGCACCCACACAGGAGTGATGTGACACAATGTAGGTTTGATTGTGTCTAACTTGGACCAAATTCCATACTTCTGACTGTATCTGTTCAAAAACATTGAAATGACGACTGCGTACAGGATTGAGGGTATAAGGTTCAATAGATCTCGCTGTAAATTTTACCAAAAATTCTGGTGTAGGTGTAGACAACCTGGTTAAATTTTGGCCATATAATTGCAAAGGTCACTAAAGATAAAAAAATTAGTGATATTTTAAATAGATGTGTATTGAATAAGTTGACGTTTGTGTCTGTTGCACTCTGATCGATTACTGAACTGATGAGGAAAGTATTCGCGATACCGGCGCAATGACTTCACGCCAACGGCGTCATTTAAGGCTAGTTATAATTTCAGTTAATTTAAATCTTCTGATGGATTTCTAATTATAAAATTTTGAAATTAAAAGTATATCCGAAATTTTAATGACAAAATATTTATTAAAACATCAAGATTTACAATTTCTACCATTTATAACAAGGACAAACAAAAAGTTTTCTTCAAAAAATACAAATAAAATAAAATATATTGATTATGTATAAGATACGTATTTTGTGTACAAGTAATCAGAATCACAAAATAAAGAATAAACTGTTGCTTTTGAAATGCTCGAAATGCTGATGACAAATTCTCGATTTCTCTTCAAGTAGGGCACAGAAAATGCTTTAACTGTACCTTGATTTATATGGCCTGTTATACCAGATCTATAATACTAGTATTTGAACCAGCAGCTGGCATTTTGAAACAATATAGCTATCATCAATAAAAATAGGTAATGCCATTGGCATGAAAGTCGGAGCGAGAGTGTGTGAAACAGGAATGCAGAAACCGTGGACATCAGTCCACCAGTGGACATTGTTTTTTAGAAATTACCAAAATAATTTGAAAATTTAATTGGCTGCATAAAAACCATTAGAAAATTGGAGATTCCAATTAGGTGATAAAATTCAACTTCTCAATTGTGGAATCTTTCAAATCTGCCAACTGGGGATTGGTGTGAATTAAATTTACTGTGTAAACTGGACATTTTGAATCATTTTTCAATTGGAGGAAAGGATATGAAGCATATAAAATGAGAGTCTACAAAAAAGTAAAGTCTGATTATCCGTACTCCGATATTTTAGGATGCATTTGGTGATACGATGTCATACTCGTCTTGTCAGGTTAGCCAACACTTTTCTATGATTCTTCTTTATCGTCTCTATTAACTGTTAAATGATGTTTATGCAGTTGGGAAATCATTTTGGAAAAGAAATATTTAAGAACTTATGTTGGAGGACAGTGTTTACCGTATCACTTCTCTGAAAAAAAATATCGTGCTAAATATGATAACAACTAAATTACCATGGGTGGACTTTTGGTACCCTCAATGTCCACCCTAGTGGACATTTTCTCCAAAAGTTTCCGCATGCCTGGTGTGAAACGTCGCAAATCATTTAGTAACATTTAATGCATATGAGATAGAAGGCCCATTATCGGTTAATTAATGAGACACTCTAACTTTTGATTGGCAGAAAAAAGTTCACGTATCATTCTAATTCATTTTATTATCATCCCACATTCATACGATTACCTAAGTACGCAGATCAATGTAATCATAATCAGTTAAGACCAATTCATACCATGTAATAATTCTCAATTTACATCACTCATCTCTGATTGTGTGTCTGTGATCGTGAACACCACCTTATTCAAATATGGCCATTGCATGCAACTCTTATTCCTATTTCTGTTGATTCCAAATGTTATTGAGTTCCCATGTATTCATGCACAAAATCTTTGGCTTGAACATAATACAGATACAAATTATATCCCAACAAAACTTTCTCTAACATTTGTTAGGAAACTCTCCAATAAAACATACTCCAAAAAGTCGAATGAAATAAATGTGAACCAATACAAATCAAAATTTCGCAATCTTTCCCTAATCCATGTGAATTCAAGCATCTTCAAGGTCAGAAGATAGATACAATGATTTATAAATCCATATTTTGTGCAATTTTATTTGTCTTGAGTTTATCATTGTGTTTAGTCTCATTGTTAGTTCTAGTTTCTTAGTGGGGAACACGTTTCAATGATCCAATACAATGTCAAAGGTTGTTTTTCATTGCAATTTCAATTTTCAATCAAATTCCAATGCATTTCTGCAAAGGGATTTGTCCAGCGAATAAGGGCAATTTAAACTTTTACTAATTACTAAATACGCCATTGGTTAGGTGATAATAAACGTATTATTTTAAATAAAGTTGTTTAAGGTTTAAAATTTCGGACAAATTATGAGTCGAAATAATGCTAGAACTTGTTGGAAAATGCAAACAAACATCCACACACAACTGCATTCAACTCAAATGGTCCGCATCCAACTCTTTTGAGTGTGCTTGCTACTGCGCATCTTCTTTACGCACAGCGGGCGCACGGGGGAAGAGTGTGCTTGGATGTGTCACACAGGAACACACACAATGTTGACTCACGATCCCAACACATTTCTATACAAAATATCGAATTTTCAAAAAATCATATCTCCGGTGTCCTTTGACCTACAGCGAGCTATTTGCGCACTGCACACCTTCACCACCACCAGAACACTGAGTTAAAATTTCAGACCGGTCCATGCAGTAGTTTCGGAGATTTAATGCGCACAAAAATGACTGAAGTCGCATTTTTTCCGGGTATGAATCGTCGCTCCCGCAATCACTCACACCTCGCTCGCTTCGCTCGCTCAGCGTGAGTGATTGCGGTCGCTCCTCCAATGATACAGTCGGAGGACTAGAGTGTCCTGAATTTGTTGATTTGCAACAATAAAATAAGATTATTTTAGGTATTTAAAATATATAAAATTTAATAATATGATAAACCTTTTATATCGATACGCGTGTCAACAACAAGAAGTAACATGATGAATAAGAAACAAATATTTATAAGTTGAAAACGATTTAATAAAAATGCTTTAATAAAAAATATTTAGTTGATTAAATTTAAATTGATTAAACATATCAAAAATTCTTCGAACCTTTTTGTATGACGGATTTCGCTAGAGTGTAAAATCTCTCGTGTTCATCAAAGTGATCTTCAAGTGATCTTAGTGAAATCTGAAATATAAAACAGTGATGATATGGTGAAGCGGCAAAATATCAAATAAGAGCTCCAAAATTCAATTAAGATATAAAAAGTCCCACAAGTTCACTCAGTTGTGTTTAGTGTCAATTTCAATTTCAATTAAACAGACGGACAGAACTACAGGAATTGTTCACTGAACAATGTTCAGTGAACATCAAACACTCAGGATGTCAGTGTTCAGAATATTTTTAGGTAAAATATAAAAGGAATACCTTTTGAAATCAATCTATGAACAAGTATCAATATGAATAAAGCTCAATATGAACATTTGGTTAGAAAATTCTGACAGAGACCGTTTAACATTCAATTATTTAATTTTTTTGTTAAAAAACAATTTTGTTATAATTTTGTATTTGATATTGACTATATTATTGAATATGATTGTGAATAAGTCTTCATTGAGCAATTGAATCCCCACTCAAATGGCAACATCAAAGGAACAATCCAACTTTCAATTTTTATATTTTTTAACCATTTAAAAGATTGAAATTATTCAAAACTAAATTTTTAAAACTAATAATTTTGGCCAAAAAGTATAAGTTCGAAAGACTGAAGGCCATTTATGAAACATTATTTGAAAGTAAAAACAAAATTTACGTAAATAGTTTTTGACCTTTTCATTGATGCAACTTATAACAAGGTTGTAAAATTAATGTTAATAAAGCAAAACATCGTCAATTGTGTTTGAAGAAAAAATGAGTTAATAGAAATTAATAGAAAAAAGTATAGTTTCGGATATTAGTTTGAAATTTGAGTAAAATGTAATTTTATAACATTTTTATGATCAAATTATACCATAATTTAAACTGTCGTGATAGCCTCTTTAACATGTGAAACGGTATTTTGAATGGAACGGTTGTTTGGAATAATTCCTAAATCTAGATTAAAATGATAATGCTAATAGAAATTGAAATAAACCTTTTACGAAATAGATATGGAAACCTAGAATAATCATTCTTAGTGTGTTCAATAGTGTAAAATCGAATGCCTCAACCTCTATCGCAACCGCCACATCACCACTTCATAAAAATTCGCTAGCTTATGCATGACAATATAAGCTATCATACATTGTTATACAAATAAATACCAATTGAAATGCTATTTGATTGTAAATGAAAATAATTGATTTTAAATGATTATAATTAATTTGTTAAATACAATTTAAAATTCCTTAGCATGATACATGAATGTTGGAGACCTTTACCAGTAAAGAATAGATCTAAAATAATGTTATGAATTCAAATAAAAGATATACTAAACTTTTAAACAACTAAATTTACCTTTTTTTAAGTACACATGGTTGAAATGTCAAAATTGTTCAAATAAGTAGAATAATTGAAGAAGAGACTGCCTTAATTACTTAAAAAATGAAATAATTGAAACCTTTAATTTGGCTTGGAATGACCACCTAAAAATTTAGAATTTTTCGACAGAAGGTCATTGAATGAAAAATAAATAAATGTCACAGATTAAAAACATATAAAGCCTTGATCTAAATTTTGAATTATGAAAATAATTTTTGTTTTACAATAACAAATAATTAAAAGGATTTACATAACGTTTGAATTGATATATCTTTGAATATAGAAAACCTTTTTAGTTAATCCCGAATCCATTTTCAAGCAGAATGATGTGGACTCTCATTTTCAAATACTCACCTTTGATAATAATGATTTTAAAGGTTTCTTATTTTAGAGGTAAATAAGTTAGATAAATTATACGATATTTATTTCGAAAATTATGCATTACAGGCAATCAATCAACAGAGGGTAGTTATTTGTAGTAAAGTATCACAGATTGAAAATATACAAGATTGTGATTAAATGGATATAAATGTTGAAGGAAATACATTTAAATTGCATTTAAAGATTCATGAGAAAAAGATAGATAAATATTATCATAGAAGTAAATTAGCAGTGTGAGTTATTGTGGATAGATACAATAATTGAGAAATTTTTAGCTAATTGAAAAACAGGCTTTTCAAATTTACATTTATATTTGTGCAATGTTGCTATACAAATATGAAGCTAAACTCATCTATGACTTCAAATGATGTGAACGATATCGATGATGATATTAAGGAGAAGATGAGATTAGATTATTTAAATTTCAAACAAAAAGTTTTTAAATATTTTTAGAGAGTCTTCAAGCAAAAATTGGACGCAATCAAAGAAAACTAGAACAGAACAAAACTGAATTTGTGTATGTTCCAGTATATTTGCCAGTGGATGAACAGAAATCCATGCACTTTATACTTACAAAGCATGAAATCAAATCTTCTCACAAAATTTTCACGATTTTCTCAGTTTTGGGTTTTTTACTTGATTTGCTTTTGTCATTGTTTGATTTTCCAACAGAGTTTGAACTTCGATTAAAGAATGGTACAATGTCATCGACCAATTGGATGTGACGCTTTCCGTCGATGTAGAACTCGAAGATGTACACAGCATTCTTACTCAATCCACCTTTGTTATGGCGCGCGAAGCAATTCTTTAAACCAACTCTAAGCTGAACCACACCAATGGACGCAATGAAGAAGCAGTCGGAAACCAAACCTTGACTGGTGACCGAATCATTAGAATTCAAAAAGAAACAAGGGGACAATTTTGGATCGATTAGTCGAATTAATTTGGGCAGTCTCATCCAGTCGATATCAATCTTGAGTTTGGAAGCGCACTTTTTCAGTCTTTTTGGTAGTGCAGAACTTTGTCGGCGAAATTTCGAATCCGTGTAGACGTAGTTGGGCGCAGTCGCATTGTACTCCTTGTCATATTGTTCAAGAAATTTGTGCAAACTGTCCGTCGAATTAATGGATGGTGTTACAACACTGTAGTTTAGTTCCTCGATCCTGCAAATTTAAAATTTTTATTAATTAGTATGAAAAAATAAAACAAAAAATTGGTTTAAAAACACGACAATCTATCCAAAATATCTGTTTCTAGTTGAGTCAATTCAATTGAATTCAGAAGAATTCTCTCGACAAAGACATTCTATTCCATTGTAAGCAATGTTCTCTGCAAAAAATATTCTTACAATCATTGTTCACATCAATGCACACACTTATTTTCCGTTGTTACACTCAAATTAATTTGTAAATTGAAGATCTTATTAAAAAGGACCATTTACAACAGATAAGAATGAATTCGAAACTAATCAAGATAAATTACATTTTCACAAGTGTTTCAAATTTATAAAAAAATATAGAATAAAATAGAAATTTTTAAATGATGACAAACCTTTTAAAAAACACATGTAAATTTACAATGAAGTCATTTTTTAACAAATTATAAATTAATAATTAATAGTGAAAACATTTCAAACTAATTAAGACGATAGGACGAACAAGTTTTCGGGTTATGTTGCTAACTTAACTGGATTCGATTGTTCTGTCTGATGGTGGCGTGGGCACTTGATGTTCAGTCTTGTGTTTAAAAATGTCCATAATAATCAAAGTGTAAGCTTACAATTAGTTAATATATCTTTAAATAAAAGGCACATTTTGCATATATTGAGTGAGATGTAACTGCGGTCAAAATGATCAAACCTTGTTATAAACCAAATTATAAACCAAACTTATCCCTGTTATATCATTTAGTAATACGCTAAATTGAAAAAGGAATAAATAAGTTTTCTGATATTGCCTTGAGATGGAAATAAATCTAAAAATAAATATACTTTTAACCTTTTATTTAAATCGGTTACCACAAAACCCTAACTACCAAGTTATGATTAATAATTTTATATAAAAATCTAATAATTAAAATCAGTCATCTTTTAAATAGAGGTATGTTAAAAGAATATGTGAATTTATGAAAACTTTTACGCATTAAATGGTGTTAATTAATCATTGAACTGTAGAATAGCCTCATAGAATGAGTAAAACTTCTGCATATATCTCACTAAGAGGTAAAACTGGGCAATTACTTATTTCGTTTATTAATTTACAACAAATAGATGAAGATATTCATACAAACAAAATAAGACATTCGACATTCACTTTCTAACCACAGAATTAAAATCACAGAACCAATTCACTCACCTGTTGATCACACATCGATGGCATCACAACATAAGTAGAAATACCCTGAAACAATTCTGCTCAGAATGTAAACACGATCGATGCGAAACTAGAAAGAAATACAAACAAAATTAGAAACAATCAAAAACACAGTTCACTTATCGGCGATTGTAGATAAACAGATGATTCATCGTCGAGTTCTTATTCTTGTTTTCGGAAATATACCAATCGGTATACCAAAAGATACTACAATTACCTTGAAAGTCATAAAATCATAATAAAATTCGAACTAAATTCGTCAACTCATTCTCAGTGCAAATTTGAACTGTCGTCCCCCCACACCCACCCACTGATACAATCAGTGTACGACAGTTCAACCAACTCCCTTGTAAATCATAATAAATCAGTAAACATAATAGAAACCAGTTAAGCTGTGGAGTGTGTGAAAAGAATGTAACCAGTAAATCATAATAAAACAGTAAACATAATAGAAACCAGTAAAGCTGTGGAGTGTGTGAAAAGAATGTAACCAGTAAATCATAATAAAACAGTAAACATAATAGAAACCTGTAAAGCTGTGGAGTGTGTGAAAAGAATGTAACCAGTAAATCAT
Source organism: Rhizoglyphus robini (assembly GCA_023373905.1). Lineage (NCBI taxonomy): Eukaryota > Metazoa > Arthropoda > Arachnida > Sarcoptiformes > Acaridae > Rhizoglyphus > Rhizoglyphus robini. Next base: position 2,085 of record JAKIJQ010000449.1, on the reverse strand, counting down.
AATAAATCAGTAAACATAATAGAAACCTAGTTAAAGCTGTGGAGTGTGTGAAAAGAATGTAACCAGTAAATCATAATAAAACAGTAAACATAATAGAAACCTGTAAAGCTGTGGAGTGTGTGAAAAGAATGTAACCAGTAAATCATAATAAATCAGTAAACATAATAGAAACCTGTAAAGCTGTGGAGTGTGTGAAAAGAATGTAACCAGTAAATCATAATAAAACATTAAACATAATATAAACCTGTAAAGTTGTGTAGTGTGTAAAGAATGTGGCCAGTAAATCATAATAAAACATTAAACATAATAGAAACCTGTAAAGCTGTGTAGTGTGTAAAAGAATGTGGCCAGTAAATCATAATAAAACATTAAACATAATATAAACCTGTAAAGTTGTGTAGTGTGTAAAGAATGTGGCCAGTAAATCATAATAAAACATTAAACATAATAGAAACCTGTAAAGTTGTGTAGTGTGTAAAAAGAATGTGGCCAGTAAATCATAATAAAACAGTAAACATAATATAAACCTGTAAAGTTGTGTAGTGTGTAAAGAATGTGGCCAGTAAATCATAATAAAACAGTAAACATAATATAAACCTGTAAAGTTGTGTAGTGTGTAAAGAATGTGGCCAGTAAATCATAATAAAACAGTAAACATAATAGAAACCTGTAAAGCTGTGGAGTGTGTGAAAAGAATGTAACCAGTAAATCATAATAAATCAGTAAACATAATAGAAACCTGTAAAGCTGTGGAGTGTGTGAAAAGAATGTAACCAGTAAATCATAATAAATCAGTAAACATAATAGAAACCTGTAAAGCTGTGGAGTGTGTGAAAAGAATGTAACCAGTAAATCATAATAAATCAGTAAACATAATAGAAACCTGTAAAGCTGTGGAGTGTGTGAAAAGAATGTAACCAGTAAATCATAATAAATCAGTAAACATAATAGAAACCTGTAAAGTTGTGTAGTGTGTAAAGAATGTGGCCAGTAAATCATAATAAAACATTAAACATAATATAAACCTGTAAAGTTGTGTAGTGTGTAAAGAATGTGGCCAGTAAATCATAATAAAACAGTAAACATAATAGAAACCTGTAAAGCTGTGGAGTGTGTGAAAAGAATGTAACCAGTAAATCATAATAAAACAGTAAACATAATAGAAACCTGTAAAGCTGTGGAGTGTGTGAAAAGAATGTAACCAGTAAATCATAATAAAACATTAAAACATAATATAAACCTGTAAAGTTGTGTAGTGTGTAAAGAATGTGGCCAGTAAATCATAATAAATCAGTAAACATAATAGAAACCAGTTAAGCTGTGGAGTGTGTGAAAAGAATGTAACCAGTAAATCATAATAAATCAGTAAACATAATAGAAACCAGTTAAGCTGTGGAGTGTGTGAAAAGAATGTAACCAGTAAATCATAATAAATCAGTAAACATAATAGAAACCTGTAAAGGAAAAAGGGAGGTTGTGCTTGCTAGTAGCCCAGAGTAGCTAGTATATGTAAAAAGAATATGCCAGCCCGTAGATCATAATAAAAAACTGAAGTGATAAAAAAAAAAAAACTAGCATATGACCACAGGGAGCCTTCCTGCCATCCCGAACTGTGGAGTGTTGTGCTGTAAAGAGTGAGTGAAATCCTAATAATAAAACAGAAGTAGTAAGCATAATATAAACCTGAAGTTGCTGTGTAGGCGGCCAGCGGCGGGTGATGTGCCGCTGCGCCAAGATGCTTTGCTGGCCAATGTAAATCATAGTAAAACAGAAAGTAAAAGCATAATATATATACATAAACGCCTACCGCAAGAAAAGAAAGGTTTGGCCATGTGAGAGAAATTTTGCAGTATTTGCTTGTAGCTGCTAGCATATAACCTGTAAGAAAGGAAGAATGCCCATTACATTAATCATAAATATGTAAATTAAACACACTTAGAAAAAACTTATAATATATATATATATGTCTATGAAAACACCTGTATATATATATATATATATATATATATATATATATATATATATATATATATATATATATATATATATATATATATATATATATATATATATAAAAGGATTTGA